>CAWUFW010018135.1:197500-233910 GCA_963921515.1 Calotriton arnoldi | reverse complement strand
TTGCATCTGTAGTGTTCACGGCATGTTGCAACTGTGTAATAAACCTGTGCTTCACTTTGTGATGTGCGTTGTCTGTGGTCACACATTTGACTGCCATTTGCTTACTGCACCTGTGGGCTACTTGACTACAACTGGGAATGGGTGTGGTGTCTGTGCATTGCACCGTCTTCCCTGGCAACATCAGTGTAGGCAATGAGTCAGATGGCCTAGGTGTGTATGTGTTGTGTAGCCCTGGTGGTGTGTCTCCCTCATATGTGTCACGTTGCCTGTACTCACATGCCTGTGTTGTCCTTGCTGTTGCAGTTCGCATACACAGTGTAATTTTGCAGTTCATCATCCCCATAACAGCACCCACGTTGGAATCACGACAGAGGCAAGTATGGTGTATTAGTGTGTTTATTGTGATACATCTGTGATAATAGTGCATAGGATGGATTGTGCTGTACATGAATCTTGCAATCCCAAGTTCCTAGATGGATAGAAAGTCCAGGTAGACAGGATCCCCAGTATCGGGGCCACAGTTGTCTGACACATTGTTCCAACTTGTACTCCCCATGCAATGTGTGGGAGTAGTGTTGCCATCAACAGGGTGAACAGTCTGTGCACAAAGGCGAAAATCCAGAACAGGTTCAGGCTTCCTGGGAGTTGCGCTTGGCCATCAGCCTCTCACTTTCCCCTCCTCGGACGACCCCTCTTCTTGGGGGGGGGCCCTCAAGTGCAGGCTGCTGCGGTGCAGGGGACTCTCCGCCAGAGTCCTCCTCCCTCCCTGTGGCAGTTGCAGTTTGTTCTGTACCAGATGTTGTTGGCACACAGGGAGGTGTGGACTGGTTGCTGTTCATCTGGCGGAGGCATTGTAAAATGTCCCTGTGCACCGCCGTCATCTCATGTAGTACATCCCACTTGGACTCCACGCGGGACATGTGGGAGTCCACACGTGACATGTGTGACTCCACCTGGGACATGTGGGAGTCCAAGCGGGCATGATGGGCAGCCTGCTGCTGTTTGATGTCTCTGAGGAGCCCCACTACCTGGCTGAGCTCTCCGGTGCTGGACTGGTACGCATCAGCTATGCGTACCAGTTGTGGGTCTTCATGCACACCAGCAACGTCTGCAAGCAGCGACCTCTGTCTCCCACCCTCCCACCACCCCTGCTGACATGTGCAGTGTGTGGAGTTGCACGCACACATAACCCTGGTCCACCTTGGGGGTGGTGGTGGTGGTGGTGTCCATGGCCCCAGGTTGGTCCAGGGTCACTGCGCTGGTGTTGTTCCTTATTCTGTCCATGTCGGCAGGGATGGTATTCGTGGTGACAGTCGTTGGAGGGGTGGGTGCAGAGGGTGCAGCTGGTGGACCTGCTGGTGCTGCAGCTGGTGGTCCTGCTGGTGCAGCATGTTGACTTGCACCGGATGTGCCAGGTTGTTCATCGTCTGAGGAGGACAGAGGCTGTACGACGCCAGTGAGCTCGGCATCCTCTTGAGCCTGGGACTGGGACTCCTCAGCGTCTGCTGCTGTGTCCCTATCATCACCTGTTTTTGGGAGACACAAACAATGTATGTCATGTTTCTGCAGGCATCAGTGGTTGACACACCTGACAGTTGTGACTGTACCTCGGGGTGCGGGCCTGTACATTGTATTGTCCTAAGTCGTCACAGTCAGGGGTTGATATTGGTGTGGCACATTGTCCTGCATTATTTGGGCATTTCTATGTATTCTCTGGGGTGTGAACATGGTCTGCATTGATTGTGTTTGGTTGACAGCCAGACCTCCTTCCCACCCACCCACCCACCCAGTCAGTTATCCCACCATGGAACGTGCTTGCATTGCAGGGAGTGTAAGTTGTCTCTCAGGATGTCAGTCAGTGGTGTCCTGCTGTTTGTTGGTGCACAGTTGGCAGCAGGGCCTTGTGCTCCCCACAGCAGTAGCCAGTGTCAGCCATCTTGTGAGTCCTTCTCCACTCCCTGTGATGTGAGCATGGTTCAGGGTGGTGTTGATGGGCCAGTTGTGAGGCTGAGCAATGTCTGTGACTACGACTCCCATCATGCTATTGCCTCCACCCCCTTCCCTGCATGCCCATGCTTCCTTCCTTTTGACTCTGCTTCCCTGTGGGGTGGGCTGGCTGTGCTGACAGGATGGCTGGGAGTGTTGTCCTGGCAGTTGTTTGGCTAAGAGTCCCAAGAGTGTCCCTGTGCTTCACACAACATAACCCAGGGTGGTGGTGCTTTGTGGGATCTTGTGTTAGGATGGAGGGCATTGCATTCTCCCAGGTGGGTACTGTGGAGTTTGGGGGGGTGTGTGTGTGAGGGGAGGTGCTGGTGACTATGGTCAGTGCTGCAGGTCCCCCTTCCCACCCAGCCAGCCAGATATCCCACCATGGAACGTGCTTGCATTGCAGGGAGTGGATGTTGTCTCTCAGGATGTCAGTCAGTGGTGTCCTGCTGTTTGTTGGTGCACAGTTGGCAGCAGGGCCTTGTGCTCCTCACAGCAGTAGCCAGTGTCAGCCATCTTGTGAGTCCTTCTCCACTCCCTGTGATGTGAGCATGGTTCAGGGTGGTGTTGATGGGCCAGTTGTGAGGCTGAGCAATGTCTGTGACTACGACTCCCATCATGCTATTGCCTCCACCCCCTTCCCTGCATGCCCATGCTTCCTTCCTTTTGACTCTGCTTCCCTGTGGGGTGGGCTGGCTGTGCTGACAGGATGGCTGGGAGTGTTGTCCTGGCAGTTGTTTGGCTAAGAGTCCCAAGAGTGTCCCTGTGCTTCACACAACATAACCCAGGGTGGTGGTGCTTTGTGGGATCTTGTGTTAGGATGGAGGGCATTGCATTCTCCCAGGTGGGTACTGTGGAGTTTGGGGGGGGTGTGTGTGAGGGGAGGTGCTGGTGACTATGGTCAGTGCTGCAGGTCCCCCTTCCCACCCAGCCAGCCAGATATCCCACCATGGAACGTGCTTGCATTGCAGGGAGTGGATGTTGTCTCTCAGGATGTCAGTCAGTGGTGTCCTGCTGTTTGTTGGTGCACAGTTGGCAGCAGGGCCTTGTACTCCCCACAGCAGTAGCCAGTGTCAGCCATCTTGTGAGTCCTTCTCCACTCCCTGTGATGTGAGCATGGTTCAGGGTGGTGTTGATGGGCCAGTTGTGAGGCTGAGCAATGTCTGTGACTACGACTCCCATCATGCTATTGCCTCCACCCCCTTCCCAGCATGCCCATGCTTCCTTCCTTTTGACTCTGCTTCCCTGTGGGGTGGGCTGGCTGTGCTGACAGGATGGCTGGGAGTGTTGTCCTGGCAGTTGTTTGGCTAAGAGTCCCAAGAGTGTCCCTGTGCTTCACACAACATAACCCAGGGTGGTGGTGCTTTGTGGGATCTTGTGTTAGGATGGAGGGCATTGCATTCTCCCAGGTGGGTACTGTGGAGTTTGGGGGGGTGTGTGAGGGGAGGTGCTGGTGACTATGGTCAGTGCTGCAGGTCCCCCTTCACACCCAGCCAGCCAGATATCCCACCATGGAACGTGCTTGCATTGCAGGGAGTGGATGTTGTCTCTCAGGATGTCAGTCAGTGGTGTCCTGCTGTTTGTTGGTGCACAGTTGGCAGCAGGGCCTTGTGCTCCCCACAGCAGTAGCCAGTGTCAGCCATCTTGTGAGTCCTTCTCCACTCCCTGTGATGTGCGCATGGTTCATGGTGGTGTTGATGGGCCAGTTGTGAGGCTGAGCAATGTCTGTGATTACGACTCCCATCATGCTATTGCCTCCACCCCCTTCCCAGCATGCCCATGCTTCCTTCCTTTTGACTCTGCTTCCCTGTGGGGTGGGCTGGCTGTGCTGACAGGATGGCTGGGAGTGTTGTCCTGGCAGTTGTTTGGCTAAGAGTCCCAAGAGTGTCCCTGTGCTTCACACAACATAACCCAGGGTGGTGGTGCTTTGTGGGATCTTGTGTTAGGATGGAGGGCATTGCATTCTCCCAGGTGGGTACTGTGGAGTTTGGGGGGGTGTGTGTGAGGGGAGGTGCTGGTGACTATGGTCAGTGCTGCAGGTCCCCCTTCCCACCCAGCCAGCCAGATATCCCACCATGGAACGTGCTTGCATTGCAGGGAGTGGATGTTGTCTCTCAGGATGTCAGTCAGTGGTGTCCTGCTGTTTGTTGGTGCACAGTTGGCAGCAGGGCCTTGTGCTCCCCACAGCAGTAGCCAGTGTCAGCCATCTTGTGAGTCCTTCTCCACTCCCTGTGATGTGCGCATGGTTCATGGTGGTGTTGATGGGACAGTTGTGAGGCTGAGCAATGTCTGTGATTACGAATCCCATCATGCTATTGCCTCCACCCCCTTCCCAGCATGCCCATGCTTCCTTCCTTTTGACTCTGCTTCCCTGTGGGGTGGGCTGGCTGTGCTGACAGGATGGCTGGGAGTGTTGTCCTGGCAGTTGTTTGGCTAAGAGTCCCAAGAGTGTCCCTGTGCTTCACACAACATAACCCAGGGTGGTGGTGCTTTGTGGGATCTTGTGTTAGGATGGAGGGCATTGCATTCTCCCAGGTGGGTACTGTGGAGTTTGTGGGGGGGGTGTGAGGGGAGGTGCTGGTGACTATAGTCAGTGCTGCATGTCCCCCTTCCCACCCAGCCAGCCAGATATCCCACCATGGAACGTGCTTGCATTGCAGGGAGTGGATGTTGTCTCTCAGGATGTCAGTCAGTGGTGTCCTGCTGTTTGTTGGTGCACAGTTGGCAGCAGGGCCTTGTGCTCCCCACAGCAGTAGCCAGTGTCAGCCATCTTGTGAGTCCTTCTCCACTCCCTGTGATGTGAGCATGGTTCAGGGTGGTGTTGATGGGCCAGTTGTGAGGCTGAGCAATGTCTGTGATTACGAATCCCATCATGCTATTGCCTCCACCCCCTTCCCAGCATGCCCATGCTTCCTTCCTTTTGACTCTGCTTCCCTGTGGGGTGGGCTGGCTGTGCTGACAGGATGGCTGGGAGTGTTGTCCTGGCAGTTGTTTGGCTAAGAGTCCCAAGAGTGTCCCTGTGCTTCACACAACATAACCCAGGGTGGTGGTGCTTTGTGGGATCTTGTGTTAGTATGGAGGGCATTGCATTCTCCCAGGTGGGTACTGTGGAGTTTGGGGGGGTGTGTGTGAGGGGAGGTGCTGGTGACTATGGTCAGTGCTGCAGGTCCCCCTTCCCACCCAGCCAGCCAGATATCCCACCATGGAACGTGCTTGCATTGCAGGGAGTGGATGTTGTCTCTCAGGATGTCAGTCAGTGGTGTCCTGCTGTTTGTTGGTGCACAGTTGGCAGCAGGGCCTTGTGCTCCCCACAGCAGTAGCCAGTGTCAGCCATCTTGTGAGTCCTTCTCCACTCCCTGTGATGTGCGCATGGTTCATGGTGGTGTTGATGGGACAGTTTTGGGGCGGGCAATATGTGTGACTGCGACTCCCATGATGCTATTGGCTACACTGACTTGGCCAGCATACACAGAATTCCTTCCTTTGAGTGGTCTTCACTGTGTGTTGGTGTTGTTGTGGTGGCTACATGTGTGGATGTGTTTGTTAGTTCTATTTGTGCCACTGCCTAGCTGTAGTTGTGGTTGTGTTTGTACATGTGTTGGCACAGTTGGATGTGACTTTTTGATGGCATGTGTTGTGTTTCTCTGACTGACATACACATTTTGGGATGATTCTGTTCTGGTTGCTGTGTGATTGCTATGAGTGCATGGTTTGACTCTCCCCTTGACAGTGATGTGTGTGTTTTGTGGCAGTATATTGTGTACATTTGTTGTGTACTCACCAGGCTCTGGGATGTCCTCTAGTCCATATATGCTCACTGGCGGTAGGATGGCCCGCACCTTCTCCTCCCAGGGCCTGAGGTATATTGGCTTGGCAGGAGGGCCACTGCCGGTGTGTTGGCTGTTGATGTAGTCTTGCTTCAGCAGTTTCCGTACCCTCCTGCGCACGTCATACCACCTGTTCTGGATGTCGGTCTTTGTGCGCCGACATGGTGATTGGGCGTTCACCCTGTTGATGATCCTCTCCCACATCTTGGTTTTCTGCGACATGGGGGTCTGTTGGACCAATGTGCCAAACAGCTGTGGCTCTACCCTGAGGATCTCGTCTACCAGGACTTCCAATTCACAATCTAGGAACTTGTGATTCTTCTTGGGGGGCATGGTGATGGGTGGTGATGGTGAGTGATGTGTGTGTTGGTGTGCAGGTGAGGGTGTGTGAGTGTGTGTTTTGCTGGGTGTATGTGAGGTAGGTATTTGTTGGTGTGCTGCTGGTGTGTGGCTTGTGTGAGGGATGAGCTGTGGGTGTGTGGTTGCTTTCTCTTGGGTGCTGGCAGTGGAATGGCATTTGCAAAGGCTCATGGTAGTGATTTGTGTCCTTTATATAGGTGGAGTTGTGGGTGTGTCTTTGTTCTCTGTCCCCACCCCCCAGTATTTATTGGCTTGGTAATTGCTTGTTTGGCCTTTTTTTGGGTGATTTTTCCTTTGTGCTGTTTGTGTATGTTGGAAACGTTCTTGTGACCGAGTCGGACCCTGCATTGGTCTCGTACGGTGTTTTCCGTTTCGTTCACGCTGTGTTTGTGCAGTTGTGTATGCTGCGTACGCGTCGGTCGCGGTGTATTGTGTTGCTTCGGCTCGGTTTTGTATGCGTGTCGGTCGTACGGCTTGTCCTCCGTCCGACTCGGTCGTGTTTTTCGCGCCTTGCATCGTACTTTGCGGGTTGGAGTTGGCGGATACGATTCGGTCGGATTTGTTCCGGGTGCGTGTCGGTCGGTTGGATTCGCGTGTTTTCCGGCCGGATTGCTATTTTCCGAGCGGCTCGGTCGGTCGGCTTGGTTTCCGGACGTGTCGGTCGGATTTATCGCGGCTTGCATCGTACTTGGCGTGTCGGGCGCCACAGGTACGTGTCGGTCGGTAATTTTTCCGGCTCCGAGTCGGTCGGTGCTTTTTCCGGCCCGAATCGGAATCGGCCCCAAAGTGTCAATGGCCTGCTCCAGTTCGTACCTGGCAAAGAAGAAAATTGTTCACAGCTTTTTTCTGCCTTAGTTTTGTGCCTTCGGTTTCCTCAAACGTTCTAAAAAAATGAGTTTGTAAAATAATCAAGTCAAATCAGTTGTCTAGCATCTTTGTGCAATGCAATATTTATTTTGTAATTACCCCTGAAACAAGGAAGCTTACCACCATTCGGAAGCAGCTCCTACTCCGTGATTTATTCAAAATACCGCATGTCTGAAAGGAAATATTTACAAGGTCAAAACGGTGTCTGGCACCATAACATGACCTGTTTCAATTCTGAAAGCTCAATCTTAGTATCGATGCTTACCTCAATTAGGCATAGCCTCTCAGTGATTTTCTCCCTCCAAAAGTTGACTGACAAAAATTCACCAGCAACCAAACACTCCCTCAGACGCCATTACATATTGCTGGGCACTACTCTGCATGGGAAATGTAGTTCCTTTCGATTCAACAAATCAACATGCAGAGGGTTCCAGTGGTTCACACATTTTTTTCAAAGGTGCATTCTGGGACATGTATTTCACAAACACTTTGCATGTATTTAAAGAGAGAAGAAAAAAATACTCAAAGTTTTACATTCTGGAAAGCTCAGTCATCATATTCAAGCCAGTTGAAACGCTGTCATATTTCAAAATCAGGTATGCTTCCTTTTGAAGCAACAAACTGTCGATGTCACCCATCTGCTTGGATGTATTATATGCAAAAAGCACAGTCCATTTGAAATCATTCTCGCTAAGGGCTTTAACGATAAAATGTTCAACCATGGGTGCTGTTACCACCTTTTTCTTGATACGAGAACGATGTTGCGTGATTCTCTGGTTAATTTGTTGGTTTGTCTTGCTTATATAAATTTTTGGGCAAGGACAAAGTATTGCATAGACAACATTCTTTGTCTTGCAATTCGTAAAGACTGTATGTTTCCATTGTAATGAATTTTGTTCAAATTCGATTCCGTCAAGAGTTGTACTGCAAGCCACACAATTGCCACACTTCCTATGACCTTCAATGGGCTTCAATTGACATTGCGCGCGCAAGTCACTTTTGGCCTTAGTCTGGAAAATATCTGCCCTCACAATTTGTTGCCCAATGCTGCGATTCTTTTTCATTGCAAACAGTGGTTTTTGATAATCACAATCCAAATGTTGCAACAGGTGCCAGTTTCTTAAAATGATCTGCTTGAACTTATTTGTCTCTGGGCCATATGTGGAGACACAGACTAGCCTATCCAATGTCACTTTCTGCTTAGTCTGTAACAGGGCCTCCCTAGGTGTATACCACGCCCTTTTTGTAGAATGTTTTAAAAGCTTCTTCGGATAGCCCCTTTCCAACATCTCTTTACAGAAAATTGCTGCATGTCTTTCAAAATCATCCCTACAGGAACAGTTCCGCCTTATTCGCAACAGCTGTCCATAAGGGAGATTTTCTTTGAGGCTCTTCGGATGGGCACTCTTATGGTGTAAAATGGTGTTTTTATCTGTACTTTTTCGATGAAGAGATGTAATCAATTTGTTCGCATCTGGGCGTACTTCCACATCCAAGAAAGTCAAGGCTGTTCTACTACAGGATACAGAGAATTTAATGTCCCTATGTCGCGTGTTCAGCCACTCATGAAACATAGTCAGTTCTTCTAAGGAGCCTGACCATAGACACCAAATATCATCAATATAGCGCAGCCACTGCAGCACATTTCTTTGAAATGGATTGTTTAGCTTGAGGAATTTCTCTTCATATTGGGCCATGAAGAGGACCGCCATCTCCGGCGTGAAGGGACAACCCATGGCGGTCCCCTTCACTTGCATGTAGAACTGATCTTCGAAGTTAAAGTAGTTGTTCTTGAGAGCAACTTCAGCCAATTTTAAGATAAATTCAGTGGGCACCCTGTGTGGTCTTTGCCTACTTTCCAGGTATAGTTCAATTACCTGGAGAGCTTCTTCCTGAGGAATTTGAGTGTAAAAAGATGTTACATCGAAAGATACCATCAATTGTGTTTGTACATCAAACTGGGATCCTTCCACCTTAGTAATGAAATCAGTGGTATCTCGTAAATACGAGGGGACCTCTATTAGAAAGGGCTTTAGAAAAAAATCTACATATTTTGAGATCGGTTCAAGAAGGGAGTCACACCTCGATACAATCGGTCTCCCCGGAGGATCATTTAGTCTTTTATGAATTTTGGGTAAAAAATATAGGACCGGAATCCCAGGAAAACGTTTAGTTAAGAAATCAAATTCTTTAGGACCCAAAATCTCTTCTTCTAGACCAACCTTGAGTATTTCTGAGATTTTTTCTTGTATCGCTCTTGTGGGATCTTCTTTTACAAGGCGATACCATTCCTGGTTGTTTACCTGCAATCTACCCTCAACCAGGTACATCTCTCTGGGCCAAATAACTACAGCCCCACCCTTGTCCGCCTGTTTAATGACCACTGATGTATCATTTATTAGGTCATTAATGGCAATCTGCTGTTTTGAAGACATATTCCTTTTATAGAATTTGTTTCTTTTCTCCAACTGGTTAATGGAAGAGAGTACGGTCTGTTCGTAAGCCAGAACCTCTTTAGGAATATTACCAGAGAGTGGGATAAAATATGATTTGTTTCTCAAACCTGTTACTTCTTTAGAATTTGCCATCTCCTTGCCCGCAGAAAATGCTTTAAGTCGAATCTTCCTTCAAAACTCAATGGCCTCCAATTTAAGTCTGGTATAGTCTGTAAGTTTATTAGGGACAAACTTAAGGCCCAAATTAAGGACTTCCTCTTCCTCCTTGGTCAATTGTTTTTCAGATAAATTCACGATTGAAGTAGTTTTTACGATTTGTAGGATCGGTTCCGAGTCCGCATTTCCCATGCCGGTTTGAATCTCCCTCTCTGTTTCTGTGGGTCCTTGTCTAAAAAAGACACCTGTTTCTTAGAGAGGCCTTCTCTAGAGTCCGAATCCCCTGAAGACTCAGAGGATGAGGTCTCAGAGAAGGTCAAGAAGCGATTTTTTGAGCGTCCCTGATATGTTGAAAGAGCCCTACGTGATTCAAGGGAAGTGTAGTAATCCTCTTTCAAGAAAGGATACACCTGTTCGATGTTAAATGATTTAGTGTCTCTCTCAAATTTAGCAGTCTTAAAATTGATAGTACTATCTTTAAACGTCTGAATATCTTTTTCTATCTTTTCTAACAGTGTCTTAGCTTCTGCTACTGTCCGATTACTCTGAATTTCCTGATCTAGTTGTTCCAGTTCGTCAGTTTCTTTTTTGCACAGTCTTTGAGCAGTCAAGATTGTGTGAACCATTAGATCCCTACTGCATTTGGTATTTATGAAACTAAAGCACTTTTTATATTCAGGGTCATCAATGAATATCACCGGAATATTTTTAACCTGGAGCCCCCAGGGTATAGTGCCTGCTTTAAGGTGCTCTAGCAGGAAATGCCTGTGTAACTCTGTACGTATATGTTTTTTGTGAAGACGAGTTAATTTATCAACCTCCTTCTGCTGTTTAGCAGAAGAGATTAATGAAATTGAAAAAAAAGGAGAAGAAGCAGATATTAAATTTTGTATATGACTCTCTGTAAAAGACGTGTCTTTTCTGACATACTCTACAGAGTGGTAAAAACCACCTATAATGCAAAGATTGCTGTTGCTTCAAAGGTGGTCACCAGATCCCTGATGTCCAAACTAAACGCGAGTCAACACCCGCTCTTCAATTTATCAACACAAAGGAGTTAGGCCCAAGTGGACAAAGTGCAGGTAGGGCCATGTAATAGGAAAAAAAGGGGTTTTACCTGGACCTTGTATCATTAAATACACTTATGATTTACCGTGGACGTCAAAGATAATTATTTTATTTGACCAAGTTTTTTATTTTATTTTTTACTTATCAAAATTCATTTTGTTTTTTCAAATATTCATTCAGTTGCAAACAAAAAAGACACACAAAAATATTAACAACTTTCTATACAAAAAAGTCACAAAGACTCAATCATCAAATTAATAATACATGAAATACTGTCATTAATGACAACCAACAATACGACATCACCACATAATGTACAACAAATACACAAAAAACAAAAGATTATGTGCAATCAAAATAATAAATCAAATAATTAGCATGTGTAATCAAATAATGAATCAAATGATTAACATAGCTTATAGTCACAAAGGGAACGAAACATAGTGTCCATAACAGGGGAAAATAATTTTAAAGCCCTCCGTATGGCGTGATAATTGAATCTCAGTTCCTCAATGTCAGAAAAATGCCAACGCGTTTCAAGTCCTAGGCTACAAATACAAGGACTCTCATCAGGGCTTCTTAATTCAATGCACCTTGTTTCTGCGTGCGATGGTATTATCTGTAATAATTTTAAATGAACAAAATAATAATATTATTCATTGTACTTTCCTGCTCCTTCTCTAAAAAAGTTTAAAATTCACAAAAAGCTGAGCATTGGTACCTGGCGAGAAGATATTAGTTTTTTCTTCAGGCAATTTGGAATCTCTTTGTGGAGAAACCTATCAAAGTAAGGGGAAACTATCACTATCTTTGCCACAACCGACACCGATTCGTATAAAAATTATCCAGGCATTGATGTCCTACCTGCAGATAAAAAATATGTTCCCTGCTTGAAAAGAATACTCCGGTAGCGTCAGAATGCAGCGGAGTATCTGTAGGTTAAAACGAAAACCCATTTCATTTTTTTATTTATAAAACAACCAGCACAAGGCATGTAATCAATTCAAGCTGTTGGAAGCACACATAAAGTGTCAATGGCCCGCTCCAGTTCGTACCTGGCAAAGAAGAAAATTGCTCACAGCTTTTTTCTGCCTTCATTTTGTGCCTTCGGTTTCCTCAAACGTTCTAAAAAAATGAGTTTGTAAAATAATCAAGTCAAATCAGTTGTCTAGCATCTTTTTGCATTGCAATATTTATGTTGTAATTACCCTTGAAACGAGGAAGCTTACTTCCATTCGGAAGCAGCTCCTACTCCGTGATTTATTCAAAATACCGCATGTCTGAAAGGAAATATTTACAAGGTCAAAACGGTGTCTGGCACCATAACATGACCTGTTTCAATTCTGAAAGCTCAATCTTAGTATCGATGCTTACCTCAATTAGGCATAGCCTCTCAGTGATTTTCTCCCTCCAAAAGTTGACTGACAAAAATTCACCAGCAACCAAACACTCCCTCAGACACCATTAGATATTGCTGTGCACTACTCTGCATGGGAAATGTAGTTCCTTACGATTCAACCAATCAACATGCAGAGGGTTCCAGTGGTTCACACATTTTTTCCAAAGGTGCATTCTGGGACATGTATTTCGCAAACACTTTGGATGTATTTAAAGAGAGAAAAAAAAGAGAAACAAATACTCAAAGTTATACATTCTGGAAAGCTCAGTCATCATATTCAAGCCAGTTGAAACGCTGTCATATTTCAAAATCAAGTATGCTTCCTTTTGAAGCAACAAACTGTCGATGTCACCCATCTGCTTAGATTTATTATATGCAAAAAGCACAGTCCATTTGAAATCATTCTCGCTATGGGCTTTAGTGATAAAGTGTTCAACCATGGGTGCTGTTACCACCTTTTTCTTGATACGAGAACGATGTTGCGTGATTCTCTGGTTAATTTGTTGGTTTGTCTTGCCTATATAAATTTTTGGGCAAGGACAAACTATTGCATAGACAACATTCTTTGTCTTGCAATTCGTAAAGACTGTATGTTTCCATTTTAATGAATTATGTTCAAATTCGATTCCTTCAAGAGTTGTACTGCAAGCCACACAATTGCCACACTTCCTATGACCTTCAATGGGCTTCAATTGCCATTGCGCGCGCAAGTCACTTTTGGCCTTAGTCTGGAAAATATCTGCCCTCACAATTTGTTGCCCAATGCTGCGATTCTTTTTCATTGCAAACAGTGGTTTTTGATAATCACAATCCAAATTTTGCAACAGGTGCCAGTTACTTAAAATGATCTGCTTGAACTTATTTGTCTCTGGGCCATATGTGGAGACACAGACTATCCTATCCAATGTCACTTTCTGCTTAGTCTGTAACAGGGCCTCCCTAGGTGTATACCACGCCCTTGTTGTAGAATATTTTAAAAGCTTCTTCGGATAGCCCCTTTCCAACATCTCTTTACAGAAAATTGCTGCATGTCTTTCAAAATCATCCCTACAGGAACAGTTCCGCCTTATTCGCAACAGCTGTCCATAAGGGAGATTTTCTTTGAGGCTCTTCGGATGGGCACTCTTATGGTGTAAAATGGTGTTTTTATCTGTACTTTTTCGATGAAGAGATGTAATCAATTTGTTCGCATCTGGGCGTACTTCCACATCCATGAAAGTCAAGGCTGTTCTACTATAGGATACAGAGAATTTAATGTCCCTATGTCGCGTGTTCAGCCACTCATGAAACATAGTCAGTTCGTCTAAGGAGCCTGACCATAGACACCAAATATCATCAATATAGCACAGCCACTGCTGCACATTTCTTTGAAATGGATTGTTTAGCTTGAGGTATTTCTCTTCATATTGGGCCATGAAGAGGACCGCCATCTCCGGCGCGAAGGGACAACCCATGGCGGTCCCCTTCACTTGCATGTAGAACTGATCTTCGAAGTTAAAGTAGTTGTTCTTGAGAGCAACTTCAGCCAATTTTAAGATAAATTCAGTGGGCACCCTGTGTGGTCTTTGCCTATTTTCCAGGTATATTTCAATTACCTGGAGAGCTTCTTCCTGAGGAATTTGAGTGTAAAGAGATGTTACATCGAAAGATACCATCAATTGTGTTTGTACATCAAACTGGGATCCTTCCACCTTAGTAATGAAATCAGTGGTATCTCGTAAATACGAGGGGACCTCTATTAGAAAGGGCTTTAGAAAAAAATCTACATATTTTGAGATCGGTTCAAGAAGGGAGTCACACCCCGATACAATCGGTCTCCCCGGGGGATTATTTAGTCTTTTATGAATTTTGGGTAAAAAATATAGGACCGGAATCCTAGGAAAACGTTTAGTTAAGAAATCAAATTCTTTAGGACTCAAAATCTCTTCTTCTAGACCAACCTTGAGTATTTCTGAGATTTTTTCTTGTATCGCTCTTGTGGGATCTTCTTTTACAAGGCGATACCATTCCTCGTTGTTTACCTGCGATCTACCCTCAACCAGGTACATCTCTCTGGGCCAAATAACTACAGCCCCACCCTTGTCCGCCTGCTTAATGACCACTGATGTATCATTTATTAGGTCATTAATGGCAATCTGCTGTTTTGAAGACATATTCCTTTTATAGAATTTGTTTCTTTTCTCCAACTGGTTAATGGAAGAGAGTACGGTCTGTTCGTAAGCCAGAACCTCTTTAGGAATATTACCAGAGGGTGGGATAAAATTTGATTTGTTTCTCAAACCTGTTACTTCTTTAGAATTTGCCATCTCCTTGCCCGCAAAAAATGCTTTAAGGCGAATCTTCCTACAAAACTCAATGGCCTCCAATTTAAGTCTGGTATAGTCTGTAAGTTTATTAGGGACAAACTTAAGGCCCAAATTAAGGACTTCCTCTTCCTCCTTGGTCAATTGTTTTTCAGATAAATTCACGATTGAAGTAGTTTTTACGATTTGTAGGATCGGTTCCGAGTCCACATTTCCCATGCCGGTTTGAATCTCCCTCTCTGTTTCTGTGGGCCCTTGTCTAAAAAAGACACCTGTTTCTTAGAGGGGCCTTCTCTAGAGTCCGAATCCCCTGAAGACTCAGAGGATGAGGTCTCAGAGAAGGTCAAGAAGCGATTTTTTGAGCGTCCCTGATATGTTGAAAGAGCCCTACGTGATTCAAGGGAAGTGTAGTAATCCTCTTTCAAGAAAGGATACACCTGTTCGATGTTAAATGATTTAGTGTCTCTCTCAAATTTAGCAGTCTTAAAATTGATAGTACTATCTTTAAACGTCTGAATATCTTTTTCTATCTTTTCTAACAGTGTCTTAGCTTCTGCTACTGTCCGATTACTCTGAATTTCCTGAACTAGTTGTTCCAGTTCGTCAGTTTCTTTTTTGCACAGTCTTTGAGCAGTCTCGATTGTGTGAACCAGTAGATCCCTACTGCATTTGGTATTTATGAAACTAAAGCCCTTTTTACATTCAGGGTCATCAATGAATATCACCGGATTATTTTTAACCTGGAGCCCCCAGGGTATAGTGCCTGCTTTAAGGTGCTCTAGCAGGAAATGCCCGTGTAATTCTGTACGTATATGTTTTTTGTGAAGACGAGTTAATTTATCAACCTCATTCTGCTGTTTAGCAGAAGAGCTTAATGAAATTGAAGAAAAAGGAGAAGGAGCAGATATAAAATTTTGTATATGACTCTCTGTAAAAGACAACGTGTCTTTTTCTGCCATACTCTACAGAGTGGTAAAAACCACCTGTAATGCAAAGATTGCTGTTGCTTCAAAGGTGGTCACCAGATCCCTGATGTCCAAACTCACGCGGGTCAACACCCGCTCTTTAATTTATCAACACAAAGGAGTTCGGCCCAAGTGGACAAAGTGCAGGTAGGGCCATGTAATAGGAAAAAAGGGGGTTTTACCTGGACCTTGTATCATTAAATACACTTATGATTTACTGTGGAGGTCAAAGATAATTATTTTATTTGACCAAGTTTTTTATTTTATTTTTACTTATCAAAATTCATTTTGTTTTTTCAAATATTCATTCAGTTTTAAACAAAAAAGACACACAAAAATATTAACAACTTTCTATACAAAAAGTCACAAAGACTCAATCATCAAATTAATAATACATGAAATACTGTCATTAATGACAACCAACAATACGACATCACCACATAATGTACAACAAATACACAAAAAACAAAAGATTATGTGCAATCAAAATAATAAATCAAATAATTAGCATGTGTAATCAAATAATGAATCAAATGATTAACATAGCTTATAGTCACAAAGGGAACAAAACATAGTGTCCATAACAGGGGAAAACAATTTTAAAGCCCTCTGTATGGCGTGATAATTGAATCTCAGTTCCTCAATGTCAGAAAAATGCCACGCGTTTCAAGTCCTAGGCTACAAATACAAGGACTCTCATCAAAGACTAAATGATCCCCGGGGAGACCGATTGTATCGGGGTGTGACTCCCTTCTTGAACCGATCTCAAAATATGTAGATTTTTTTCTAAAGCCCTTTCTAATAGAGGTCCCTCGTATTTACGAGATACCACTGATTTCATTACTAAGGTGGAAGGATCCCAGTTTGATGTACAAACACAATTGATGGTATCTTTCGATGTAACATCTCTTTACACTCAAATTCCTTAGGAAGCTCTCCAGGTAATTGAAATATACCTGGAAAGTAGGCAAAGACCACACAGGCTGCCCACTGAATTTATCTTAAAATTGGCTGAAGTTGCTCTCAAGAACAACTACTTTAAGTTCCAAGATCAGTTCTACATGCAAGTGAAGGGGACCGCCATGGGTTGTCCCTTCGCGCCAGAGATGGCGGTCCTCTTCATGGCCCAATATGAAGAGAAATTCCTCAAGCTAAACAATACATTTCAAAGAAATGTGCAGCAGTGGCTGCGCTATATTGATGATATTTGGTGTCTATGGTCAGGCTCCTTAGAAGAACTGACTATGTTTCATGAGTGGCTGAACACGCGACATAGGGACATTAAATTCTCTGTATCCTATAGTAGAACAGCATTGACTTTCTTGGATGTGGAAGTACGCCCAGATGTGAACAAATTGATTACATCTCTTCATCGAAAAAGTACTGATAAAAACACCATTTTACACCATAAGTGTGCCCATCCGAAGAGCCTCAAAGAAAATCTCCCTTATGGACAGCTGTTTCGAATAAGGCAGAACTGTTCCTGTAGGGATGATTTTGAAAGACATGCAGCAATTTTCTGTAAAGAGATGTTGGAAAGGGGCTATCCGAAGAAGCTTTTAAAACATTCTACAAAAAGGGCCTGGCATACACCTAGGGAGGCCCTGTTACAGACTAAGCAGAAAGTGACATTGGATAGGCTAGTCTGTGTCTCCACATATGGCCCAGAGACAAATAAGTTCAAGCAGATAATTTTAAGAAACTGGCACCTGTTGCAAAATTTGGATTGTGATTATCAAAAACCACTGTTTGCAATGAAAAAGAATCGCAGCATTGGGCAACAAATTGTGAGGGCAGATATTTTCCAGACTAAGGCCAAAAGTGACTTGCGCGCGCAATGGCAATTGAAGCCCATTGAAGGTCATAGGAAGTGTGGCAATTGTGTGGCTTGCAGTACAACTCTTGAAGGAATCGAATTTGAACATAATTCATTAAAATGGAAACATACAGTCTTTACGAATTGCAAGACAAAGAATGTTGTCTATGCAATAGTTTGTCCTTGCCCAAAAATTTATATAGGCAAGACAAACCAACAAATTAACCAGAGAATCACGCAACATCGTTCTCGTATCAAGAAAAAGGTGGTAACAGCACCCATGGTTGAACACTTTATCGCTAAAGCCCATAGCGAGAATGATTTCAAATGGACTGTGCTTTTTGCATATAATAAATCTAAGCAGATGGGTGACATCGACAGTTTGTTGCTTCAAAAGGAAGCATACTTGATTTTGAAATATGACAGCGTTTCAACTGGCTTGAATATGATGACTGAGCTTTCCAGAATGTAAAACTTTGAGTATTTGTTTCTCTTTTTTTTTCTCTCTTTAAATACATCCAAAGTGTTTGCGAAATACATGTCCCAGAATGCACCTTTGGAAAAAATGTGTGAACCACTGGAACCCTCTGCATGTTGATTGGTTGAATCGTAAGGAACTACATTTCCCATGCAGAGTAGTGCCCAGCAATATGTAATGGCGTCTGAGGGAGTGTTTGGTTGCTGGTGAATTTTTGTCAGTCAACTTCTGGAGGGAGAAAATCACTGAGAGGCTATGCCTAATTGAGGTAAGCATCGATACTAAGATTGAGCTTTCAGAATTGAAACAGGTCATGTTATGGTTCCAGACACCGTTTTGACCTTGTAAATATTTCCTTTCAGACATGCGGTATTTTGAATAAATCACGGAGTAGGAGCTGCTACCGAATGGAGGTAAGCTTCCTTGTTTCAGGGGTAATTACAAAATAAATATTGCATTGCACAAAGATGTTAGACAACTGATTTGACTTGATTATTTTACAAACTCATTTTTTTAGAACGTTTGAGGAAACCGAAGGCACAAAATTAAGGCAGAAAAAAGCTGTGAGCAATTTTCTTCTTTGGCAGGTACGAACTGGAGCGGGCCATTGACACTTTATGTGTGCTTCCAACAGCTTGAATTGATTACATGCCTTCGGCTAGTTGTTTTATAAATAAAAAATTGAAATGGGTTTTCGTTTTAACCTACAGATACTCCGCTGCATTCTGACGCTACTGGAAGTATTCTTTTCAAGCAGGGAACATATTTTATCTCTGCAGGTAGGACGTCAATGCCTGGATAATTTTTACACGAATCGGTGTCGGTTGTGCAAAAATAGTGATAGTTTCCCCTTACTTTGATAGGTTTTGCCACAAAGAGATTCCAAATTGCCTGAAGAAAAAACTAATATCTTCTCGCCAGGTACCAATGCTCAGCTTTTTGTGAATTTTAAACTTTTTTAGTGAAGGAGCAGGAAAGTACAATGAATAATATTATTATTTTGTTCATTTAAAATTATTACAGATAATACCATCGCACGCAGAAACAAGGTGCATTGAATTAAGAAGCCCTGATGAGAGTCCTTGTATTTGTAGCCTAGGCCTTGAAACGCGTTGGCATTTTTCTGACATTGAGGAACTGAGATTCAATTATCACGCCATACGGAGGGCTTTAAAATTGTTTTCCCCTGTTATGGACACTATGTTTTGTTCCCTTTGTGACTATAAGCTATGTTAATCATTTGATTCATTATTTGATTACACATGCTAATTATTTGATTTATTATTTTGATTGCACATAATCTTTTGTTTTTTGTGTATTTGTTGTACATTATGTGGTGATGTCGTATTGTTGGTTGTCATTAATGACAGTATTTCATGTATTATTAATTTGATGATTGAGTCTTTGTGACTTTTTTGTATAGAAAGTCGTTAATATTTTTGTGTGTCTTTTTTGTTTGCAACTGAATGAATATTTGAAAAAACAAAATGAATTTTGATAAGTAAAAAATAAAATAAAAAACTTGGTCAAATAAAATAATTATCTTTGACCTCCACGGTAAATCATAAGTGTATTTAATGATACAAGGTCCAGGTAAAACCCCCTTTTTTTCCTATTACATGGCCCAACTGCACTTTGTCCACTTGGGCCTAACTCCTTTGTGTTGATAAACTATCTAAAAGTGGCATTTTCAGAATTGTAATTTAAAATCCGAGGTCACCATAAGTTAGGATTTTAAGTTAGGATACCAGAGACACCAATCATGATCCAATTACCTTTTCCCATTTGAAAATTACACTACTAAAGTGTAATAAGGTAATTCCAATGGGAGAGGTAGGCCTTGCAGTAGTGAAAAGTGAATGTAAGAGTTTTTCACTACCAGTACATGTAAAACTTAAACGTACCTGTCCAACCTTTCAAATACGCTGCACCCTGCCCTTGGGGCTGTCCAGGGTCTATCTTAGGGGTGACATATGTATTAAAAAGCAAGGTTTGGGCCTGGCAAAAGGTTTATTTTGTCAGGTCATAATGGCAGTTTAAACTGCACACACAGGCTCTGCAATGGCAGGCCTGACACATGTTTAAATGGCTGCTTAAGTGTGTGGCACAATCAGTGCTGCAGGCCCACTAGTAGCATTTTATTTACAGTCCCTGGGCCTGTGTAGTGCACTTTACTAGGGACTTATAAGTAAATAAAAATGCCACTTGGGTATAAGCCAATGTTATCATTTTTTAAGCAGTTTAGCACTGGTTAGCAGTAATAAAGTGTGCAGAGTCCTAAGGCCAACAAAAAACGAATTCAGCAAAAATGTGAAGGCAAAAAGTCGGGGGATGATCCTGCAGAAAGTGCCAAGTCCAACAGTATTTTTAAAGCACAAACCTAGCCAAAAGGTAGGGATGTGCTGTACAGTGTAATTTATTTCTAAATCGTTAAGGGTCGGTCAGCATGCCCCATACAGCCACAAACCTCTTCAACTGGCCAGGCTGCTTAAGACAAACTCTTTTATTATCCACAAAAGATTTCAGTTTGGTGACCTAGGCGGTAGAGTCTTCAGAACTCTATTTTTGTTCCAAAAGTCCCTTTGCAATCAATCACACAAAAAATATAAAGGTATTCCAGTGCCAGAAAAATACATAGCATCTTAGAGAAGCACCAGCAAGGCAATATAGTGGTCTGGGAGGATGTCTATTCCACATATCTTACTGTTTTCGGAGACGATTGAGCACCAATGTTATAACAGAGATTAATGCCATAAAATACATGCTCAACTGTCAAGGGTAGTGAGGCAACTGTGCATCTATTAGAGTACCTAACTCGGAGAATTTATATATGCGCACTGTAGATAGTTAAGTTGATAACTTGAGAAATATAGAAACCTGAAATTTGAATTTACTGGAAGTGAGTAAATTGTCATAATAATTTACAACCAGTCATCTGCAGGACCTACCTTGATATACTCTGCCCATCTTGCCCAAAGTTTATTATATCCACTTTTAGTCAGTTGCCTATAGACCTGAGAAATTTGACCTTCGCTAGAGTGCTTCTGAACATCCATCTCTGGGATAACCAAGCTTTTCAATTGTCGGGAGACCGTAATTAGGAAGGGCCAATTCTCTTTTTTTCTAGTCTGGCATAAAGTTTTATCCCGGTGACACGTGGAGATTTAACTGCACATATAAATATGGTGACGTTTCTGTAGCCTGGGGTATATAAGGGCGGTATTCGATACAGTTCAAGGATTAGTCATTCTTACGGATTCCAGGAGGATGACGCTGAGGAGTCTTGTACAGGAATCGATCGGGAGTTGAGAAGTTACAGCAAGAGACTGTCTGCGGATCCAGGGGAATTTGGTATGAGATATCCTTGGGTTCTGCCTTTATAGCTCATGTTTTAAGTGAAGGGGATATTTTTCCTCAATTTCCCTTGTCCTTTTTTCTTTTGGGTAGCAGCCTGGAGCATAGTGACATGGCCTCCTGTCCATCTGGTCCAACTGGTTCACCACATCAATTCCAATCAATTTGAGCCTGGTGCACTTCATATCCAGTACCAGCAGTTGTATGATACCGCTGCCAAGCAGAACCAAATTCGAAACAGAGTGGAATGGCGCTCCCAGAGATATATAAGTCCACAAATATTTTGTTTTGGAAAACATAGTCTTCTTTTATTTAATTTTCCGGATACATTGAGGATGCGAGGCAATCGTGTGCCTTTGATACAGATTCAGGTATTAACTTGGGGGGACACTACTTCCCCATTTAATATTATATCAATTTCGAATCTTTATCATGAGCTCGGGTTCTTGCCAGACCTGGCCTAGGAACATGGATATTTCTGAATCGAATTGTACCAGACTTGGCCAGTGAATATGGATATTGCTAAATTAATTTGTGAAATCAGGAAACAATAATTATTAAGCCATGAGAGTCCTGAAGAAGTTCAAATGTCTTTTAGAAAGAAATGCATTGGCTGGATGTTCTTTTGATGGGTATTATGCAATACATGAGAATTAAATAAAAAAACAATAATATTTACAAAATCAAAGATTTGTGGACTTATTTATCTCTGGGTGCACCATTTCACTTTGTTTTGAAGTTATTTAGAGTGTTCAAACTCCTAATACCTAAAGTCCGAGCCCCTTTTACTTCTTGGGGCATCACTCTAGTTCTCTCTCACGTAAAAAGCACCCATGTTAGCCTTTATCTGAAAGGTTTCTGACACTGAAAGTATTTTTTATGATTGCTATAGCTACCACCACAAAGAGGTTAGGAGAGTATATCATTAAAACTCTTATCTAAAGGTTTTCGATGATAGAATATTCATTTCTATGGCTTCAAAGTTTTATCCAAAAATCAATTCTACCTTCCACAAGGAACAAGAGATAGTTCTCCCTACATTACAACAGGAGGGGATTACGCAGACCTATGATGATACCTCTTAGAGGTGTTATAAGGTCAGCTGAGTTAAGACATTCTGGCAGTCTATTCATTAAGTTTAGCCCTGTGAAAAGAGGAGAGCAATCCTCGTCTTCCACGCTAGATGGGTGAAGATGGTTATTTTCTTACGTTATCAGGCAGTAGTTAAGGACAAACCAGATGGCATCAAGGCATATTCTACTAGGGGTATGGCAGCCTCTTGGGCAAAGTGGGCAGGTGTTTCCATCTGGGACATCTTAAGAGCCACTGCTTGGCTGTTCCCTTCAACGTTTGTGTCACACTAAAGACTTCATGTGGCTCAAAGCTCTGAGTTATCCTTTGGTTCCCAGCTAATCACAGGATCGGTGTCAAGTTAAGAGCCCTATATTTCTTCCTGGTTCCTTATGGCACATGACCGTATATGTTTCATTTGCATGTGTTCTATAAGTTAGCATTGTGGAAGAGAGAGGTGAAAGCTCAAGTCTGGTTTAATTGAATACAGTGATTGAATGACAATAAAAGTCTTCCTAAAAATGTAGAGATTGAAGTAGTCTTTTAGGCTGATAAAGAGATTATTGCTTTGGCATACCTCCAATAGTAAGGAATGGGACATGGACGGAAAAAGAGGAGGCAATAGCCTGCTTTATGTACTGGTAGATTCTTCCTTACTCGTCCCATTAATTACAATTCCCTTTGCCACCCCTTTCCTTCATCAGTCTCTGCTTAGGGCTTGATATAAAACAGGAAGGGTTGTGGGTGAGGGAGTGTTTTATCTGAGGTCCTATGACTTCTAATAGAAAGTGAAAACAGCTTAACAGTGGTGAACTCTACAAAGTGAATGGACAACTTCACTACAATAGTAAGTAATGGGACAAGTAAGGTTGAATCGGAGTATTTATCATTTAACTACCAGCCTTAAATCTATTTTGTCTTCAAATGTCAGCTTATCAGTTCTGAAAATACACATATTTTACTTTTAAATATATCCTTTTCAATTTTGGAACTATACCTAATTCAACCAAACAAAAGATTTTCATTGACTAGGTTGGCTGCCTAGCTACATTTGCTCCCGAGCTACTCGCTGGAGAACACTGCTTTATGCCTTTTGCTACTTTATGTCTCGTTTTAGAATTTACAAAGCACGTCAATCATTTTTTCAGAACAATATTTTGCTGAGAAATCACAAAGAGATGACATTACATTAAAGGATTTTCTCTGCCCAAGAACCAGGCCTCTGAAATGCACAGGGGATTAACAAGTTGTTTTTCGATCAATAGGTGAAGCTCGTATTGCCACATTGGCCTGTCTCTTATCGAAAATGTTTTGCACACGGGCAGAGGTAATCAACCTGAGAACGCAGTATATTTATATATTTTGGCATTGTGTAAAATAAAACATAGCATGGACATCGAACAAGAGCTACTAACACTTCGATTTATAATAAGGATAAAGGTGTGAAGAAAATTATCGTAAGAAACAGCATTAACCTTTTCATTCAAGGCAGTGCATGAGGGGATATTTTGAAGAGTACACATTAATCACGATATAAGTATCTATGGCCAGTGTATACTCCTGCAAAGCAGTCAAATGAGATTACATAATATTACATCTAAAAAATGGTGAAAATATTTTCTAGAGTTCATTAATAAGTAAACCATATGCAGAGGCATGACCTGAGGCACACATAAATAAATAGACGGGGGCGAGGAGTGGTAAATAAATGGTTAACATGTAATAAACCGATTTCTTAGATTTCTTTAGCATTAGGAATACTTTTAAGTTACAGACAATAATAGAAATACTGAGACAATTGTCTAATTGTTGGTCTTGCTTTTACAGGGGTAATTGCAGCTTGTACATTGCTGGTTGACATGATCTTTAATGTGATTTTCCTAGATAATTGCTGTACTGGGAGCAGCTATTTTCTCTGGATTGTTTTTAAACACTTCATGCAACTTTTGAGCACATCTGAGTGTTGTCTAGATTTTTAACTATGATTAACTATGACAGCATTTGCAATGTATCCTCCAAGATGCAAGGCAATTGAACAGTGTTTTTTGTCAGTAGGCTAAGGCCATGAACACACTGTTGTGATTCATTTCCATTCTTTTGACAGTTCATTAAAAAATAATAAAAACATCTTCAGCCCCTACAGGAAGTACATGGCCCTCATTTTGTCATGATATGACAGGTTTTTGAGCCAGATTGTACGTTTCTGCAAAGTCTAGACCTTCCAACCCTTCTGCATGCATCCAACTCTATGCATTCCATGAGCTTCAAATGAATATTCATCTTTGTCAACACAAAAAGTTCTCTATAATCAATGTATTTGTGTATGTATGTGTATGGTATTTGTTAGAAATTGGGTTACTGGTTGACTGGCGTGTGAGCTCTAGTTAAGCAGCAGCCACAATCCTAGTGAGGGTAAGGCACAAGCAAACCCCAAATTACCCTGTGCTCAACCCCTGGTAGCTTTGCACCGAGCAGTCAGTCTTAGCTTTGAGGCAATGTGTAAAATATTTGTGCAACTCTGAAACCAGTAACAGAGTCAAACCACCACACGAATAGGATCCCACTCTAGGTTAGAATAATAGAGCTTAATTTGATAAATAAAACAAGACAAAAAGGACAAAAATCCAATCAGTAGAACCGGCGTTATGAATTGTTTAAGGAATAAACTGTAAAATAGGACCTAAATGCAGAAAGTGCCAACTGCGGCTATCTGGTCACACTGGACTAGGCCAAAGTCAAAAGATCAGGCCGACTGCAATGGAGCATTAAATCCCAAACTAGTCTGCTCAAGTTTTACCTTCTCAAGTTTTGTGCCAAAAGTCCCGTTCGCATTGGAGATGGTTGCGAAGAGCAATGAGAGCGTTGCAGGTGGTTGTCGACGTTGTGCCAAGATGGGCAGACTGGAGCTTCGTGTTGGCCGCCCCCCACACCCACAGGCTGTTGATGCTGCTTTGCAAAGAGACAGGCCTGCTGCAGCATGCAATAAATTCCAGTGCGAGTGGCATGGTCTCTGTGTGAACAGGCATATTTGCGGTTACTAAGCACACAAAATTTATGAGCCTGTGAGCCACACCAAGGGTCCAGGACCTGAGAGGCACCAGGAACTCGCTGCAGCTGGATCCAGAAGTGGTTGGGGGGCCTTTTATGTCCCTGAGACTCAGATCAGGAGGCCAGTAGACTAGCCCTTCGAGTCACGCTGGGGTCCTGGGTTCAAGATGAAGTTGCAGGTCCAGTCATTCTTCCCCAGACAAGAGGGCAGCAGCTCAGCACAGCAGTGCAGCAGTTCCTTTAGAGCAGCAGTCCAGCAGAGTGGCAGTCGTGTAGCAGCACATCAGTCCTTTTTCCTGGCAGAGTATCCACAGGTCCAGAAGTGTACTGAAGAGGTGGTGTCTGAGGTACTTCTTCTGTACATAGTTGTGTCTTTGAAGTGGGGAGCAGCATTTAGAGGCATGCATTTGAAGTGAAAGGATGCCCTTCCTTCACTGGCTCCAGCCTACCTACAGGGGGTATGCAGCCCTGTGTGTGGAGACAGGACACAGCCTATTCAAGTTTAAGTGGGGCTGTGCCCAGCTCCCCTTTCCCATCCTGCCAGTGATGGCCCATCCAGTCACACCTAGGCTCCCATTGTGTGTGGCTGTCTAGCAGGAATACACAAAGCCCCACTGCAAACTATACCCAGTCATGTGACCAAAGACAAGCTGCAGGTACCAAATGGCTAAGGCAAGATAATGTCAACCATCTAAAAGTGTGAGGGTTATTGTGTTGCACTCCTAATTAAATTCAAAACATTTAACAAATGTAAACCTGTGAATAAATGTTAGTGTGCACTCTGTAAAGGGGATCCACCCTTGCCCTTTATTGAATCCAAGCTAATAACCTGAGCGAATGTTCAGGATACAGTGTGCACTACGCAAGCCCTAAATAGGGTCAATCAATGTGTTAAACTTCTTTTTAGAACAATTTATAACAACATAGTTCTCAAAGAACAATTCAAAAATATAGAAATGTTGAGACAACAGAAGAATGTGAATCCAGTCGATTTAATGCCAAAGACCAAATTCTTCAATCAAAACATTGAGTTCTCAGATGATCATGAAATTCATTCTTCCCGATGCATTTCGGGCTACCAGTGTGCCCTTCTTCAGGGGAATCTACAAATTGAACAGAAACGACAATTGTCTGGATGTACATCTTAATTCGTAACAATCTTAGTTCAGCAACCCCATACGTGTAAGGCAGCAAATCAATGACATGTGTCACTCTTATGTCAATAAACACCTATCAATAGTAGGCAATTCTGTGTGATGAATAATGCAAGTGCTAGCCCGTACCAGAAGGAGCTTCCATCCCATAAAATATAGGGCAAAAAAAGCAAGCAAATGAAATCAAATAAAAATAGTGAAAAAGGGTGAAAAGTGAAATCACAAAACGTGATATGTACTCAATGCGTCAATGTGCACAAAGAGTGAAAGAAGCAAAAACAAAAAAACAAGTGAAACTCGTGCTCTTCAATAAATCCAAACCCAGTGAATAACAGGTGAATAACAACAATAATTACCATCTACGAGAACTCCACAACATTCTAAAAATAGGAGATCCGAGAGAAACCTGACTCCAACGGAAGCCAATTGCTCTTCTGTCGTGGACAAGAAACCACGTGTCAAACAGGACGTAACCAAAACTAAACAAATGCAAAACTTTACTCATGCCTTTCCTTGCCTTAAATGCTCGGGAAGACAAAGATCAAGAAAATGTAAACCAGTTGCTTCTTGAAATACACAGGACACGTGGTAATAACTTAGGCAACCACCGGCTGGTGAACTCACCACACACGCAGAGTCGGGTGCTTCTGTAAGTTATCCCCGAATGTGTAAAACCAACTGTTCCCACGATGCGCAAACGCTTGGGCGTTCAAAGAGACAAGGCGACTGCAAATAAAAGTCCTTCAGCAATGGCCTTCCAAATCTAAAAATGGAATATAAGCCCAGTGAGCCAATATCTTCTGTAGTTATACGAAGATAGTAAAATAGTAAAACAAAGGTGAAGCTATATGCCAATGTACTCACCAGAGCCCAGAAAGGCTAGCGTTACCGTTACTCAGTCCCCAAACAAACAAACGTATATGAAACCGCACCTACGCCACCACGTTTAAGTGCGTACTAATGACAACAGAAAGATGACTGCAAACAGTAGCCCTGAACTATACTCTCCTCTCCCTCAAAAACTCAAACCAACTAGAAACCAACAATTCTACTCTCGTTGAAACGCTTGGGCGCGTATACATAAAAATACATGTGAGTGAGCCACGAAAAATAAAATAAAAAGTAAAACCACATACAAGTGAGCAGTGAAAAAAATAAGCAAGTGTGCAGCGAGCAATAACAATAGCAATGAAAATGAAGATGAAAATGACTCGTGAGTCATGCCACCACCTCACCACTCAGTGGAGTTCATGCCCATAGAAAAACGTGAAACTAAACGAGAAGTAGAAGATGAGATGAAATTAGGAAATACCCAAGTTTTCATGTGTATCCAAGCAAATGAAAACTAATACTACATTGCTGCAACCTGAGTGGAGTAAACAGTTGAGTTATTTTGTGAACCACAGAAATTCTATGTCGAAGTAGCAATGTCAAATCACGTGGAGTATCAACTGCAAAAAATATGCTAAATGTACACAAACACTGTAATTGTCAAAAAAGGCATCATTTGTAAAGAACACAGTGAAAGTCACAGGTCATTACACAAGGGAAAATGAAAGTACAATATGCAAAATATACACAAACAATGAAATTATCGAAAGTCGCAATAACTGTGAAGAGCACAGTGAAAAGCACAAGACGTCACATATGGCAAAATATAAGTACAATATATCTTAATGTTATACTGATAAATAGTGAGAAGAACTTAGCAAATGTGAAGTACACAAAAGCAATCTGGGTAATTAATAAAAATTACATCACCGTATGATAACACAAAATATCCAAACTGAACAAAAAATAAGAGTGAATAAGAACGATCATAGAGTTTCACACAATTAACCATCGATGTCAGATTCACATCTGTAATACACCTGAGAATCAGGAAATACATGTTCCGAAAGCTGCAATTATAATGTGTACGTGTGTGAAATGAATAGAAGGAAGTCATAACCCATTGCCTCTGGCCTCTGGCCAATACTAGATAATCCTGCCCACCCGAAAATGACCAACAATAATAATTACAAAATAATCTCTGTTATAAAAAACATGCAAATTCCAATTTATCCTTAAGACCTTTCGGAATTAAAGTGTCCAGAAACCGTATCCAATACGTTTCACGCTGCAACAGTCTCTTATTGTAATCCATATCCACTTGTGATTGAACTACCTCCAGAATGGTGAAACGCATTTGCGCAATAGTGTGATGACACTCACTCCAATGTGCAGCTAATGGTGAAGTTAAGGATTTAGTTCGAATGCGGCTTTTGTGTTCTGTCATTCTTATCCTGATTTTTCTTTCAGGTTTACCCACGTAGAGTAAACCGCACGGACACTTGATCACATAAATCACCCCTTGTGTATTGCAATCTGCTGTATAGTTTAGATTAATCATCTTCCCAGTCCAAGGATGGAAAATGGTCCTACCTTCCAACACATTTTTACAATGAGTGCAGTTGTAACATTTTTTCATGCCTTTGTGCACGATCTCGCCAGATGTGCTTTGCCTGGTCAACAGTTCTCCCAAATTGCGGGATCTTCTGTATGCGAATAAGGGCGGCTGAGCAAATATGTCTCCTAAATTGGGCTCTGTCTGCACCAACTCCCATCGTTTCAGAATGATTTTCTTAATCAACGCTGATTTCGTGGAAAATGTCGACACGAACACCTGTCGAGATTGAGTCTCCTTGTGCTGTTTCTTTAATAGAGATGATCTTTCCAATGAGTGTACTCTCTGTACGGCTTGATCCACTACTTCCAAAGGATAACCACGTTCCAAGAATCGCTTTTTGTATTCATCCATGGCAATAAAACAATGGTCCGCGTCAGATGTGATCCATTTGATTCTATTTAACTGCGAAAATGGCAAGTGTCGCTTGAGAGAAGGAGGATGGAAACTACTAAATAGTAGAGCATTGTTCCTATCAGTAGGCTTTTTGTATTCCTCAGTGTGAATCTGTGTCCCTACTAACGTTATTTCCACATCCAAGTAGTTGATCTTCTGTGCTTGAACACTAAATGTAAACTGAATCCTAGGATTCTTCCGATTCAGGTCTTTCAGGTGATTCTCCAGCTCAAGCAGATCTCCCTTCCAGATTAGCAAAATATCATCAATATAACGACGATACAGTATCAAACTCTGCGTCCAGCTATTGTCAGACAAGATGTGTTCAGTCTCGAATTTCAACATGAACAAGTTCGCATAGCTGGGTGCCCCTGAAAATCCCATTGATGTCCCATTAGTTTGGAGAAAAAAAATCTCCCTTCCACTGAAAGTAACTGTGGTACAAACAGAAATTTAGCAACTCAAGAAGAAAAACTTTGTTGGCTTCTAATTCTCCCACTCTCAACAATGCCCATTCAATAGCCTCTATACCTTCATTGTGAGGGATCGAAGTATACAAGGCTACCACGTCTACCGTACATAGCCAGATCTGCTCGTCTGCAGCCAAATGAACATCGGCGAGTAAGTTCAATAAGTGAGTTGCATCCTGCAAGTAAGATGGACTCGATTGTACAATTGGTTGTAAAAAATGGTCAAAATATTGTCCAAGTGGTTCATGGATTGATCCGCAACCTGTAACAATTGGTCTAAAACAAAGGAACTTCTTTGGTCCCGACCTTCCACACTAGATCTCTTGACACAGAGATAGCAATTTATAGATTTACTAGAAAATTGCGTTTGCAATATTTCTTCAAAAACATGGATTCTACACACACGAGTCAGGAAGAGCATAGATATCGAGAATTTAAACCAAAAAGTATGTTCTTGTCTCCAGTGTCTCATAAAGCCATTGACCTATTTGAGACCCTTGTTAAGAAGGATCTCCAGAAAATATCTACATTCACTTGTAAACACACCAATATGTCTAAACAAGAGAAGTCTGCTCTGAAATCACTCACCAACAATGATTCCTTAGCCTTTTCACCAGGTGATAAAGGGGGAGCGCTTGTAGTGATGGATCGCCAATTCTATGAAAGAAAGCTAACTGAACATTTGCAAGATGATCATACATACTTGCCCTTGTCTGAAGACCCCACTGCTCTGTTCCAGAAGACTCTTTCATCACTACTTACACGCGCCTTGGACATGGAGTGGATAACTGAGAAGACCCAATGGTTTCTGTACACGGAACATCCGAAAAAACCTGCAATGTACAGGTTACCGAAGATTCACAAAAATCTCAATGACCCTCCTTTTAGACCAATTGTTACAGGTTGCGGATCAATCCATGAACCACTTGGACAATTTTTTATTTTTTTTAATTTTTTTTAAATATTTTTATTATTTTATGATAAAATATCAAACAAGTCAGCAGGTACATCCCAATCAGTGTCCATTCATTACAAATGACAAGGCCTACAGATAGTAAGGATACAGAATTTATGACATTATGATTGTCTTCCATGACCCCCCGCTGCCGCCCACCCCTTGTGTGGGACACCTCTCCAATTCCTGAGCTAGATGTGAGCCTAGAGTAACAAACCCTGCGCGCCATTTTATGTGCCTTCCAATATGTCTGTCTCCTCATCTTCCATCTCTATGTTATAGTAGCTCAACCACGGCTGCCAGACCTTCCTAAACTTTCTCAGGCAACCCCTCGCTTTATATACTGCCTTTTCGGCTCCCATGTACATGTCCATGCCAATCCACCACTCTTTCAAAGTGGGAAGTTCTGGTCTCCCCAGTATTTGGCTATGTCACGTTTTGCCACTACAAGGCCTAGGTTACTCAACAGAAGTTGATATCTGGGAATGTCGACGTCTGTGTGGATGCCCAATAAAACGTACTTAGGGTCCATCGGGATTTGTGCATGTAGTATGTTATTGAGTTCCTGCACTATCTGTGTCCAGTAGTTATGTATTTGACAACAGTCCCATAGAGTGTGGACGAAGGATCCACATTCTGTTCTACAACGTAGACATTCCGGCGTCTCCGCCCTACCCATCATATGTAACTTGGCCCTGTCATAGTATACCCTGTGTAGGATTTTAAATTGAACAAGTCGTAGCCGAAGCTTAATCGCCACCTCCCTAGTGCCAACTCCCAGTCTATGTCCTCTAGTGTACCTACGAAGTCCTCCCATTTGCCCCGGAGTGTTAATAGGTTATCGGGCATATTGTTTATTAGGGTTTTATATGTCCATGAGACTGCTTTCTCCAGTATCTCTTCCTGTAGCAACCAGCCTTCTAATGGGGCATATTCCGGGAGGTCTATGATGACAGGGTTTTGCGTCTGCCAAGCGTGCCGGAGTTGAATATACTTATAATACTGCTTATCCGTCAGGCTATAGCACGTTTGAAGCTCCGCAAACTTTAACAGGGCGCCCTGTTGTGTTATGTCCCCAAGGGTGGTAATCCCAATAGGGTCCCATCTTTGAAACCCCTGTAGCTTTGCCAATTCAGGTAGTCGTTTGCCTTCCCATAGGGGTGTAGACCTAGTCAGTCTCTTTTCCCATTTCATCACTCGTTCGGCTTCCCTCCATGCCTCAATCGCCCTCTGCGTTGCTGGCAGGAAACTTGTCACCCCTGGGCCCCCATATATGTAGTGGAGGTGAGAATGTTTTTGAAATTGGAGTCTCTCCAGGGCGTATGAGGGGTGGTCCTGTGGGGCGTGCCCCCATTCATTAATAACCACAAGGTGTGCCGCTCTGTAATATGCCCGGACATCCGGAAGCGCTATTCCCCCATTATACTGGCTGCATTGCAGCGTTTGCAGCGCCACTCGGGGGTGGCCCCGTCCCATATCAAAGTTCGTAGTTCATTATTTATCGCCCTAAAGAGATCCTCCAGTATTCTGCAGTACGTGTTTTGGAAAATGTATAATAGCTTGGGTAGCGTGATCATTTTGAACATAGCGGCCCTTCCCAGTAAAGTCAGGGGGAGATGCCGCCACCTAGCCACGTCGTCTCGGAAGTCTGCTAGAATGCGCTGGATGTTATAGGTGATGCAGTTTGTTACATTTTCAGAAATGAAGAGTCCTAGATATTTAAAGCCCTCTTTTGCGATGGGAAGGCGCGTCGGTACGGTGCACCTGTCGATGCGGCCCCCTATTGGGTATATGGTTGACTTCCCCCAGTTGATCTTGTAGCCCGCCTGTTTACCATAATTTTCGTGTACATGAAAAATGATCGGGAGTGTCTTATCAGGGTTAGTTACGTATAGTAGGATGTCATCTGCGTAAAGCGAGATTCGTTCATCCAACAGCTGTCTCTTGGAATCCCGGAACCCTGTTAAATCAGGGTGTGCTCTAATCAAACATGCAAGGGGATATAGAACAAGAGCAAAGAGCAAAGGGGACAGCGGACAGCCCTGTCTGGTCCCCCGCTGGATGGGAAACTCGGCTGATTTAACGCCATTTACTCTTACTCTAGCCCGGGGGTTCGTGTATAAAATATCAACCCACGTCCGGAAGCTATGCCCAAAGCCCAATTTTACGAGAACCCGCCTCATAAAGGGCCAGTGTACCTTATCGAATGCCTTTTCGGTGTCGAGCGAGAGTAGCAGATGGGGAGTCTCACTCCCTTAGGCTGCATCCAGCCAATTTGCCAGCCAACGGAGGTTTAGGCGCATGGCACGTTTGGGCATAAAGCCTGACTGGTCCTTGTGTATCAGGGACGTAATAACCGTCAATAGTCGTGTGGCGAGTATGGAGGCCAAAATCTTGGTTTCAACATTAAGAAGTGAAATTGGGCGATATGAGCCACAGTTTTCTGGGGGTTTGCCCGATTTCGGTATTACCACGACTGTGGCCTGGCAGAGGTCCGGGGGAAGTGCTCCCTCCTCTTTTGCGGCTAGGAACATATTTAATAGACGTGGAGCTAACATAGTATTGTTTAGTTTGAAGAATTCCCCTGGCAGTCCATTTGGCCCTGGGGTTTTCCCCGACTTCTGGCCGCAGAGACTTCTTCTAAAGTAATCTCAGCTTCTAGGGCCGCAGTGTCCTCAGTTTGCAAGACGGGCATATCTATTGCCTTAAGATAATCGTCTATGTTATTCTCATCAGTCGTCGACCGGGCCGCATATAAATTAGTGTAATAGTCAGCGAATGCCGGCGCGATCACTGGTGCTGTTATATGTCATGACCCCGCCTCTTCTATTTGGTTTACTCAATTTGCTTCTCTTTCTTTCTGGCTTAACCAGGCCAGCAACTTCCCCGCTCTATCCCCAGACTCATATAGTCTGTGTTGAGTGGTCTGAATTTGGATGCGAGCTTCTCCCCCTACTAAAGCTCGGAGTTCCCTCCGCGTGACCTCTATTTGCAGAAGCATCCTTTCCTCTGTATCTGGGGACAGTTTCTTTTCTAGTTCTAGCAATTTGCCTTCCAAGTCTTGTATTTGTATCGTTTCCTCTCTATGTTTCCGTGCAATTATGTCTTGCAGCCTCCCCTAAGGACTGCCTTGTATGCCTCCCAGAGGGTGGCCTTCGAGGTTACGGAGCCTTCGTTATCTTGGAAAAATAATTTAGTCTCGATGTCAACAGTATCTGCTACGGTCTTGTCTCATAACTCCCAAGCATTAAGTCTCCAGTCTGACTTGGGCACTGCCCCCCACCCTTAACTTCAGTGGCGAGTGATCTGAGATACCCCTAGCCAGATATTCTATATCCTCGATCACTTGAATCTCCCCTGCCGGTGCAAAGAGGTAGTCAATTCGGGAGAAGGTCTACTTGGACAATATTTTGATCATTTTTTACAACCAATTGCACAATCGAGTCCATCTTACTTGCAGGATACAACTCACTTATTGAACTTACTCGCCGATGTTCATTTGGCTGCAGACGAGCAGATCTGGCTATGTACTGTAGACGAATAGAGGCTATTGAATGGGCATTGTTGAGAGTGGGAGAATTAGAAGCCAACAAAGTTTTTCTTCTTGAGTTGCTAAATTTCTGTTTGTACCACAGTTACTTTCAGTGGAAGGGAGATTTTTTTCTCCAAACGAATTTATCAGTATAACATTATGATATATTGTACTTATATTTTTCCATATGTGACATCTTGTGCTTTTCACTGTGCTCTTGACAGTTATTGCGACTTTCGCTAATTTCATTGTTTGTGTATATTTTGCATATTGTACTTTCATTTTCCCTTGTGTAATGACTTATGCCTTCCACTGTGTCCTTTAGAAATGATGGCTTTTTTGAGAATTACAGTGTTTGTGTACATTTAGCATATTTGTTGCAGTTGATACTCCACGTGGTTTGACATTGCTACTTCGACATAGAATTTCTGTGATTCACAAAAGAACTCAACTGTTTACTCCACTCAGGTTGTAGCAATGTAGTATTAGTTTTCATTTGCTTGGATACACATGAAAACTTGGGTATTTCCTAATTTCATCTCATCTTCTCCTTCTCGTTTAGTTTCACGTTTTTCTATGGGCATGAACTCCACTGAGTGGTGAGGTGGTGGCATGACTTGTGGGTCATTTTCATCTTCATTTTCATTGTTATTGTTATTGCTCGCTGCACACTTGCTTATTTTTTGCGCTGCTCACTTGTATGTGGTTTTACTTTTTATTTTATTTTCGTGGCTCACTCGCATGTATTTTTATGTATACGCGCCCGCGCGTGTCAACGAGAGTAGAATTGTTGGTTTCTAGTTGGTTTGAGTTTTTGAGGGAGAGGAGGGTATAGTTCAGGGCTACTGTTTGCAGTCCTCTTTCTGTTGTCATTAGTACGCACTTAAACATGGTGGCGCAGGTGCAGTTTCGTATACGTTTGTTTGTTTGGGGACTGAGTAGCGGTAACGTTAGCCTCTCCGGGCTCTGGTGAGTGCATTGGCATATAGCTTCACCTTTGTTTTACTATTTTACTATCTTCGTATAACTACAGAAGATATTGGCTCACTGGGCTTATATTCCATTTTTAGATTTGGAAGCCATTGCTGAAGGACTTTTATTTGCAGTCGCCTTGTCTCTTTGAACGCGCATGCGTTTGCGCATCGTGGGAGCAGTTGGTTTTACACATTCGGGATTAACTTACAGAAGTGCCCGACTCTGCGTGTGTTGGTGAGTTCACCAGCCGGTGGTTTGCCTAAGTTATTACCACGTGTCCTGTGTATTTCAAGAAGCGACTGGTTTACATTTTCTTGATTTTTGTCTTCTTGAGCATTTAAGGCAAGGAAAGGCATAAGTAAAGTTTTGCATTTGTTTAGTTTTGGTTTACGTCCTGTTTGACACATGGTTTCTTGTCCACGACAGAAGAGCAATTGGCTTCCGTTGGAGTCAGGTTTCTCTCGGATCTCCTATTTTTAGAATGTTGTGGAGTTCTCGTAGATGGTAATTATTGTTGTTATTCACCTGTTATTCACTGGGTTTGGATTTATTGAAGATCATGAGTTTCACTTGTTTTTTTGTTTTTCCTTTCTTTCACTCTTTGTGCACATTGACGCATTGAGTACATATCACATTTTGTGATTTCACTTTTCACCCTTTTTCACTATTTTTATTTATTTCATTTGCTTGCTTTTTTGCCCTATATTTTATGGGATGGAAGCTCCTTCTGGTACGGGCTAGCACTTGCGTTTTTATCACACAGAATTGCCTACTATTGATAGGTGTTTAGTGACATAAGAGTGACACATGTAATTGATTTGCTGCCTTACACGTATGGGGTTGCTGCACTAAGATTCTTACGAATTAAGATGTACATTCAGACAATTGTCGTTTCTGTTCAATTTGTAGATTCCCCTGAAAAAGGGCTCACTGATAGCCCGAAATGCATTGGGAAGCATGAATTTCATGATCATCTGAGAACTCAATGTTTTGATTGAAGAATTTGGTCTTTGGCATTAAATCGACTGGATTCACATTCTTCTGTTGTCTCGACATTTCTATATATTTTTGAATTGTTCTTTGAGAACTATGGTGCTATAAATTGTTCTAAAAAGAGGTTTTGAAGATATGCATAACCATGTGTAAACACATTGATTGACCCTATTTAGGGCTTGCGTAGTGCACACTGTATCCTGAACATTCGCTCAGGTTATTAGCTTGGAACCATCTAAAAGTAGCATTTTCAGAATTGTAATTTAAAATCCGAGGTCACCATAAGTTAGGATTTTAAGTTAGGATTCCAGAGACACCAATCATGATCCAATTAC
>CAWUFW010018135.1:0-192500 GCA_963921515.1 Calotriton arnoldi | reverse complement strand
CTCTGCAACGCAGCTCTGTGGCGCTTACTGGAGGTACCTCGTGGGCTAGTTGGACCCCAGGGTCCCTCAGGATTCAAGGGGACTTTATCCCCCAACTTAAAACGCGCCACGGGGCGCGTTTGCACAGTGGTGAAGGGAGGGGCCGGGACCTGAGGTGACATGTGTGCAAACACACCGTGTGGCGCGTTTTAAGTTGGGGAATTAATTCCCCTTCAATACTGAGGGTCCCTGGGGGCCAACTAGCCCACCAGGTACCTCTAGTAAGCGCCACAGGGCTGCGTTGCAGAGAGGTGGTCCAGGCCATGCCCCTTTTTACACCTCTCTGCAGTGCAGCTCTGTGGCGCTTACTGGAGGTACCTGGTGGGTTAGTTGGACCCCAGGGACCCTCAGGATTCAAGGGGACTTAATCCCCCAACTTACAACGCGCCAGGGGGCGCGTTTGCAGAGTGGTGGAGAAAGGGGGCATGGCCTTTGTCTACCTCTCACCAATCCCACTGCGCAGGGCTTACTGAGGTAAAAGGTAGGCTAGTTGGCCCCTAAAGGACCCCCAGCAGTGAAGGGGACTTCAATCCCCATCCAAGAGCACGCCAGGGAGCGCGTTTGTAGAGTGGTGGGCAAAGTGGGCGTGGCCTGGTACGAGTACTTACCAGTGCTGCTGTGTGGGACTGACTGGAGGTAATAGTTTGGGAAGGATGTCCTTGGGGGCCAACTACCGCTCTTGTTACCTCCAGTAAGTCCCACACAGTGGGATTGCTAAGACGTCTTCGGAGGCCATGGCCCCCTTTCTCTACCACTCTGCAAACGTGCCTTGTGGCAGACTACAGGATGGGGGATGAAGTCCAATTTTGTCCTGAGGGAGTTTGGGGGCCAAGAATCCCTCCTGGTACCTCCTGTAAGTCCTACGCAGCGGAATTCCTGAGCGTTGGTTGGACGCCCAGCACCCTTTCTCCACCACTCTGCAAACTCGACTAGTAGTTAAAGTAGCATATTTCTGCACCTCTGACTTAGAGGTAGTTTTAATCCCCCTGCCCTATTATGTACTAGGGCCTTACAGAGGAGGTAATGCTAATCACAGGGGTACCCCAACGCATAGTGTTCCCTAGTGTATGTAGGTGTTTTCACTGTATTCTAAGTGTCTTTTAGCATAGCACTGGCTCTAGGCCTGGTTAGTCAGACTCAGTTACCACCAATACCCGTCTGAAAAAGTTGTGGGCACAGGATGATTTTGCAACAAGGCCTCTTTCTGCTCCTCTGTTGGTTCTTTCTGCACATGTCTTGCTTCTTCCTGCACTTTTGTTCGTCTTTGTGGACTTCTGTTGCTTCTTTCTGCATTTCTTTTGCTTCTTTCTGTGCGTTTTTCTTCTTTCTTCACATGTCCTACCTCTGTAGGCATAGTTAGAAACTAGCATTTAAAAACCTTTGAAATTCACTTAAAAACCCATAGGTTTCAGGCATGTTATAGTTAGAAATTAGCATTTAAAAACCTTTGACATTCAATGAAAAAACCATAGGTTTCAGGCATGTTATAGTTAGAAATTAGCATTTAAAAACCTTTGAAATTCACTGAAAAAACCGTAGGTTTCAGGCACGTTATAGTTAGAAATTAGCATTTAAAAACCTTAGAAATTCACTGAAAAAACCATAGGTTTCAGGGGCGTTATAGTTCGTTGGACATTTCACTCGTACAAAACCATAGAAATTCCCCCGTTATAGTTAGTTCAGCTAACTATAACTCGCGCCCCCGCAATGCACTGCTGATGACGTCACATATTACATCACTCATGACATGGTCAGTGACATCACTGATGACATCACAAATGACATCACTGATGACATCACTGATGACATCATCCATGTGATAATTTCATGCATCTTCTCACACCCTAATAGAACTTTTGATACACCCACTCTAAATTACAGACTGCCATTCTCAAAACTATAGACACTCCAACACCAATAACTACATGCACACTCACTGATTCTTAGGTCTACACACACATCCACTCACTCACCCGTACAGTCACTCATACTTACGGTCACTCAGTACAGGACTATCATATGCACTCATACACCTATATAGACACTCACACACCGCCACTCATCCATAGAGGTACTCACACACCTAGTCAGTCATGCAAATAATTAATCACACTGCCATTTACTCACCTATACAGTTATACACACACCAGCTCACTTACTCATACAAATACTAGCACATTCTTACGCTCTTATACAATCACTGATACAAGTACACACTCATCCATACAGCCACTCTCACAATCACACACTCTCACTTATAGCCATTTATATACTCCAACACACATATATACTGCCTTTCACATATGTAGTTACTCACAAATGTACCACTGAGATATACATTCACTCACTAACACACCCATACACACACTCACCCACCCATACAGTCCATCACAGATGCACTCTTGAAACCATGCACCCAGTGAATCACCCACTCACACATCTATGCACAGAGTCACACACACCCCACCCACACAAACACTCAGGCACCCATACAGATACTCAGGCAACCAATCAATAACCCATGCAGCCGCTTACACACCAACAGACAGACGGATACAGACATTCACACAGTTTAGTCACTAACCCATGCATTCAGTAAGATACGTTTAATCACTCACTTATAGAGTCAGTCACGCACGTACTAAATCATCCATTCAGACACTTATACACCCACTCATTTTTCAATACGCCTTTCCCTATATATATTAAACATATTTAAACTTTACAGAAACACACAGTCACAGGATGATGTCATCAGTGATGTCATTTGAGATGTCATCAGTGATGTCACTGACCATGTCATGAATGATGTAATATGTGACGTCATCAGCAGTGCATTGCGGGCGCGAGTTATAGTTAGCTGAACTAACTATAACGGGGAATTTCTATGGTTTTGTACGAGTGAAATGTCCAACGAGCTATAACGCCCCTGAAACCTATGGTTTTTTCAGTGAATTTCTAAGGTTTTTTAAATGCTAATTTCTAACTATAACGTGCCTAAAACCTATGGTTTTTTCAGTGAGTATATATATATATATATATATATATATATATATTCAGCTCCACAGTTGTCCACCAGATGAGCAGCACTCAGACAACAGCAGCAAGACAACAGCCTTTGATAGGTATGAACGGTATTCCGCCTGCGGATACTTTAAACAGCCGTTCCATATAGGACAGCCTGACGCGTTTCGAAGTTCCTCAACTTCTCCTCAGAGGCTTTAACGGAAAGGATGCGTGCATGTACTGGTTCCAGTTCACATTTAAATATTGCACGCCCCCAAATGGGCCGCTCCTATGAGACTGTGCATGATGGGAGCTGTAGTCTCGGCACTTAGTAATCCACAGATGGATGCACACATAATGTTCTGTTGAATTCAAAGTCCTCAATGGACCCCGCAGACGGGTCCATCCTAGATCCTCTGCTGCTGCGCCACATTTACGATTCAGTCAATACCAAGTCGCGTGGCCCCCTTGATTCGCGGGGTGGTGCTCGCTTTGCGGCAGGATGGCCGCGTATAGATTCAGCTCCAAAGTTGTCCACCAGATGAGCAGCACTCAGACAACAGCAACAAGACAACAGCCTTTGATAGGTATGAACGGTATTCCGCCTGCGGATACTTTAAATAGCCGTTCCGTATAGGACAGCCTGACGCGTTTCGAAGTTCCTCAACTTCTCCTCAGAGGCTTTAACGGAAAGGATGCGTGCATGTACCGGTCCCAGTTCACATTTAAATATTGCACGCCCCCAAATGGGCCGCTCCTATGAGACTGTGCATGATGGGAGCTGTAGTCTCTGCACTTAGTAATCCACAGATGGATGCACACATAATGTTCTGTTGAATTCAAAGTCCTCAATGGACCCCGCAGACGGGTCCGTCCTAGATCCTCTGCTGCTGCCCCACATTTATGATTCAGTCAATACCAAGTCGCGTGGCCCCCTTGATTCGCGGGGTGGTGCTCGCTCCGCGGCAGGACGGCCGCGTATAGATTCAGCTCCAAAGTTGTCCACCAGATGAGCAGCACTCAGTCAACAGCAGCAAGACAACAGCCTTTGATAGGTATGAACGGTATTCCGCCTGCGGATACTTTAAACAGCCGTTCCGTATTGGACTGCCTGACGCGTTTCGAAGTTCCTCAACTTCTCCTCAGAGGCTTTAACGGAAAGGATGCGTGCATGTACTGGTCCCAGTTCACATTTAAATATTGCACGCCCCCAAATGGGCCGCTCCTATGAGACTGTGCATGATGGGAGCTGTAGTCTTGGCACTTAGTAATCCACAGATGGATGCACACATAATGTTCTGTTGAATTCAAAGTCCTCAATGGACCACGCAGACGGGTCCATCCTAGATCCTCTGCTGATGCCCCACATTTACGATTCAGTCAATACCAAGTCGCATGGCCCCCTTGATTCGCGGGGTGGTGCTCGCTCCGCGGCAGGACGGCCGTGTATAGATTCAGCTCCAAAGATGAGATGTCATCAGTGATGTCATCAGTGATGCCACTGACCATGTCATGAATGATGTAATATGTGACGTCATCTGCAGTGCATTGGGGGGCGCGAGTTATAGTTAGCTCAACTAACTATAACTGCCGAATTTCTCTGGTTTTGTACGAGTGAAATGTCTGACTAACTATAACGTCCCTGAAACCTATGGGTTTTTCAGTGAATATATATATATATATCACAAACAAACGGAGTCCCAATCGCGCTCTCGGGCCATTGCTCAATAATACCAGGAATCCAAGGTTGGTAGACAACAAAAGGGGGGGTTTATTCAAATCATAAACCCGCCGTGACGCGTTTCACCCTCTGGGGGGCTTGATCACACAAAGGTATCATGAAAGACACTGCCTTACATACTGTTTCAACTTGCGCATAGACATAGTAAACAGACTGCTCACTATGTTGTATTTTCACATAACACAAGGTCGCCATTTTGTAATTGGTAAACCATCAAACTAAACATATACTGTTGTGCCTATCCGCAACTACATTAGTGTTGCACAGGCACAGAATGACACATGTTAATACAATGTATTGTAAGAATTATCTTATTAAATACAGTCATCATAGTGTATTATATAACGAATATTATAAACTATATGTGCCGTTCTGGTTTTATTATTATTGCGGCACCATGCAGTATGTGGCATTACGGCTCGATGAACTTCCCCAGTATGCGTGTACTGTGAATCTATAACCCTGTCACGGTGTATCGAGTTAGCGCATGGAATTCTGGATCATAGAGTCCGCTTAGTGTGGTGGATGGTTATTTAATGGAATACGCTAACTATTGATCCCCTGGTTAGTGGGAATGATTACTTGATAAAGCTGACTGGATACCAGAATGTGTCTGTGTCAGTTATACATCATGAGAGTATTGTATGTCCCCTTATTAGTGGGAGATAAAGTTACAAGATATTATATTCGATGCGATACAATCCATCATGGAACCACATATGTGTGTTGAAATCGGTGTGTCTGGCACGCGCATGTTAGTGAATATCGGAAATAAACGCAGTATGTATTATGTGACCTGGAAATGCAGAGTCTAAAGATACCCCAAAACTTGACAAATGAATTTTCTAAACATATACAAAACATAAAAACAGCACAAGAATTAAAAAACTCTTATCTGTATTCTGCACTGGGACTGGATGATGTAATGAAGAAAAGGGTAGGGATCCTTTTGCCTTCGGATCTGAGACATAGTCCCTTCCTTTCCTCCTGAAAGAGAGACAGATATGGAAACTGTTAAGACAAATCAATAATTGTACAGTGTATTCAATTTTATGCTACATGAAGATGTATTGACATTTCCTCGTCCAAATTGTGTCCCTTCGGGAAACGGGTCCCCGTTCCTATGATGTGTCTTGACTCCCGCTGCCTCAATTTGAGGATGCGGTTGCCCCCTCTTCGGGTGCTGAGTACTTGTTCTATTGCATAATAGGAGAGTTTGGTGTAATCTGAATAGTGTTCATTTTCAAAATGGGGTGCAATGGGGTATTGCTGATCTCTATTGGTAATTGCCCTCATGTGTTCAAGAACACGTTTTTTCGCCATGTGTGTGGTGCTGCCCACGTACCTTAAATTACAAGGACATTCTAAGACGTATATCACATAGGTACTATTGCAAGTGAGGAATTGTTTGATGCTAATCATGGTGTTGGTACTTGAATTGAAAAACTCTTTTTTCATTTTGCTGTTCCCACAGGCCTTGCAGTGGCCGCATGGGAAGAAACCCTGGAGGTCAATTCCCCTATTGGATATATTTGTAGTGAGATCACTGCGTACTAAAAGATCTTTTAAGTTCCGCCCTCTCCTGTATGTTATGTTGGGTCTCATCGGTAAAGTATTACCTATGATGGGGTCTTCCCTGAGGATTTTCCAGTTCTGTACTATTTTTTTGCGAATGTTATCTGAATTTCCATTGAATGTCAGAATCATGCGGGTTTCCTCATTGCCTTCGTTTGTTATGGTGTTCCCTGTCATATTCTCAAGGATAGTATCCCTTTCTACCGTTTTGATCCTATCCTTTGCTTTCCTAAGGACCCACATGGGATATCCTCTGTCCTTAAATCTATCGATCATGATAGATTGTTCTTTTAAGAAACCCTCTTCCGTGCTGCAGTTCCTCTTTGCCCTGAGCAGTTCCCCATATGGAATACTCCACTTCAAATTGTCTGGGTGACTGCTCAGGGCATGGAGTAGAGTATTGCCTGCTGTTGCTTTGCGAAAGAGTTTAGTGTGGATTTTATTGTCCTCAATTACTACCTTTGTGTCGAGGTACTCCACCTCGCATTCGCTAATCAAACTGGTAAATGCGAGGTTCTTGGGGTTATTGTTGAGTTTTGCAATAAACAACAAGGCGTCCTCTTTGCTGCCTTGCCAGACAACAAAGAGGTCGTTGATGTACTTAGCCAAAGTACAACCCTCGCTAGATCCCTTTCTAGGTTGATGTCCTTCCTTATGTCTTCCTCCCATGCCCCCATGAAGAGATTCGCGAAACTCGGCGCAAAGCATGTGCCCATCGCGGTCCCAAGGGTTTGCCTGAACACATCACCGTTGAACATGAAAAAGTTGTTCTTCAAACAAAATCTTATCATGTTCAAAATCATTTGTGTGTGCCCCCAGTATCTGATTTCTCTGCGATTTAGAAATCTGGTACAGGCTTCTATACCCAGTTCGTGGTCTATCACTGTATACAGTGAGCTTACGTCCATGGTTATTAGGAGATAGGGCCATATGTAACAAAATACAGTTTTGCGATTCTAAATTGCGATTTTCTGCGAATCGCAATTTGAGAATCGCAAAATGCAATGTATGTGGGATTTGCAAATAATTTTGTGAATCTCACATATTCCTTATTTGCGAATCGCAAATTGAGATTCGCAAGTAAGGAATACCTTCCCATTCATTCCTATGGGCTAGGAGGCCCATAGGAATGAATGGGAAGACATTCTCAATTTGCGATTCCCAATTAGAGAATAGCAAATTGAGAATGCAATTTCAAGGGCGCCAGGGTGTCAAAAGGACACCCTGTTGCACCCCTGAAATGTGCATGTGTGCACATGTGGCACACATACATGCCCTAAGGGCATGTATGTGCGCCACATGGCACTTTAAAAAATACAAACATTTGCATTTTTAAGTGAAATCACAATTTACCACCAACTTGAAGTTGGTGGTAAATTGCGATTCCTAAGGCCAAATCGCCCTTTCTTTTGTGCTTCTTACATTGCATTTAAGGAATCGCAATTTGCGATATCTTGAATGCAATCGCAAAATAGGGAATCACAAATTTTGCGATTCCTTATTTTGCGAGGGGGTTTAAGTGTGCTACATTGCACACTGCTAATTTGTGATTGCAAATTCTGTGAATTTTGGCGTTTGCGATCGCAAATTGGCTTCATACATATGGCCCATAGTTTTTACTCCAATTGAGGTTATTGATTTTATTCAGAAAGTCTTTGGTGTCCCTGACGTACGAGGGTAAAATGGTCACAAAATCCCTTAAGAAATGGTCTATATAGCGTGAGATGTTTTCTAGAACGCTGCCTCTGGATGATATTATCGGTCTGCCAGGGGGGTTTTCTCTGTTTTTATGTACCTTTGGAAGTAGGTACAGGACTGGGAGAATGGGAAAATCCTTCTTCAAGAAGCAATACTCTTCCCATTCCAAAAGTCCCCTATCTTTCCATTCCGTAAGCATTTCCCATATGTATTTGATGCTTTTGTTGTACTCTGTGCGATTCGAGCTGATGTATGTGTCGGTGTCACTGAGTTGTCGGGTGGCTTCCTCTATGTATTTTTCTCTGGACAGGATGACAATATTGCCACCCTTGTCAGATGGTCTGATCACAATGCTTTCGTCAGAGGCTAAATCCTCCATTGCTCTTCTTTGTGCAAAGGTTAAATTGTGTTTAAACTTCTGCATCTTTTTGGCCCAGTTGTTTTGCCTGAACTCCAATAACTCCTTCCCCACCACTTCCTGAAAGGTATCAATGTTGTCGTGATTCATACATGGTAAAAAGGTTGATTTAGGCTTGAAGTTGGTACCGGCTGCTTTGTCGTATCTAATTTCCATCTCGTCTAAGACGAGTTGGGCGTCTATACTGATGTGTGCTCCCTCAGGATCATTTTCCAACTTGTGTAATGCTACTAACGTGTCAATTTCTACTATGGTGTGTTCATCATACTGTGTTATATTTGCCCCTTGATAAGGTCCTCTGCTCCTGGTAGGTTTAAGTTTATGCCACTTCTTCAACTTCAATTTCCTACAAAATTTAAAAATATCAATCCTGTTGTCCACATAGTTCATTGGTACCTGAGGACAGAAAGAGAGGCCCAGGCATAAAGTTCTTTTGTCCCTTTCACTGATGTCTCTATCTGATAAGTTCACAATTGTCTGCTTTACCGTGTCATCATCCATTATTGATTTTTCTTTGAGCGTGTCTGTCTGTTTCCCACTCGCTCTGAGACATTCTCTTTTCTTTCTCCTCTGCCGCCGCCTCTTGCGCCTCTTCCTCTGGCACCCTTTGCTCTTCCTCTTCCTCTTTCCCTTGCAATTGGACTGTCCTCCCTCTGAGCCATCTTGGATGTCGCCCGTGTTGTTTGCCGGCTCTTCCTCATGAGCCGGTACTCGTCTAAAAAAGTTTTGGGGCGAGTTATAATATCACCTTCAGAGTTTGAGCTCTCCGATGCTTCAGTTTGTTCTGACAGGTCAGTGTTGGTGTCGCTCAGGCTCGCCGTTTCTTCTTCTTGTATTGCCTGTGATGTAGCAGTTGTTGTCACTTTTGATTCTATGTTATCATAGAGGTGGTCATATTTACGACTATATGTCAGGATCCTGCCTGACTAGTAGTCGCCGCAATCTCGATGGAGCTTTCGTTGTTTCCTGGCTTTGATGTCATCCTCCACCTGTTTGAGCCGTTTTCTCATGTCCTCCAAAAATTTAGAAATTAGCTCTTGTTCCGGACGGCTATGCAATTCCTCTTTAATGCGCCCAATCTCCTTTTTGATGTTTTCTCTATCCGACCATGCGTATTTGACCAGTATTGTGAGCATATTACTTGAGCTCTTGGCCGAATTTGCTGACCATTCCTCCAACATGTTTGGATCCGGTGAATCATATGATGGGGTTATGTATATTCTTAGGCCACGAGGGACCATTTCTTTGTCCAAATAATCCTGGAGTGATGTTGCCTCCCACCATTTAGACACCTCTTGTCTGTGCAGTTTTTCGTATTTGCGCAGAACTTCCATGATGGTTTTTTCCGTTTTCTCTACTGTCACTGATGTTCTTCCTTTCCCAGGTGCTCGTGAAAAAGGGACTGTGCTGCTGCTCTCCGTTCCATTTCGTCCTCCATCCTGTTGTTATGTTACAGAGTCCCGTTGTCAACCTATTTGAAACCCGGTATGAGCCTGACCCCTCTGTTGATACAGAGTTCCTCTTGCCGTATGGAGTATAGAGTGTGATTGGAGCACACCACCTTCCCTGCTACGTAAGAGTGTCTCGTGGTGTTAGCGCAGGAAACAGGTTAGTTGGTATTTTCGATACACGTTGTGTTCTAACTGACTTTTCTTTGTAGAGTTAATCCTACGTGTCAATTTTTTGTGTGTCAGTTTTTTACGGAACACAGACGCCCCGGGGTGGCAACCCTTGATAGCAATAGTAATACTCCCGCCCGATTACACCCTTCGTGGTTCTTACCTTCACGGTGTATTCCGGTCCTGGAATAGCGTGAGGTTGGGCTTCTCGGTGGTTGCCAACAGTCCGGGCTGCCTCACGAAAACACTCGTTGCTCCCTTCGGCCGGCTTCAAATCTCCTCAATTTTGTTCTGTCCGGAATCTCTCCTTCCTGAGATGCTCGCCCTTGAGAGGTGGCGCGAAAGCCGGCGGATATATATATATATATATATGATGGAACCTTTCTAATAGTCATTACATGTACAGATATGACCTAGGTTTCTTTTCACTTATTTTTGACTTAAGATGGTATGTTTCATGTGTATCACCGATGATGATTAATGTCATGATGTTTTTTCATTCCCTCTGTTTTTCTTTTATCTCTACATTATCTCCCGTTTTTCTTTTCTCGTCGCTCTGGACACTAGGCACGCCCACCCTCGGACTACCCTTTGTTGACATGCACTTGGTCCTACACTTTTATATACTCTATTGCTTTCTATGTAAATGCCTGTTCTACGAATGTTTGACCTGGTCCCTGCACACTCCCACCCACCTTTCCTCACGGGCCTCCATCCTTTCTCCTTATACCTCCACCTATTTTCTCATGTATGCTCACTTGTGTATATCGTGATACAAAAGGGGATGATGGACGGAACGTTTGAGCCAATCAAACACTCACCCCCAGTCAACTGATCTGGGTTTAATCCATCATCATTCTTTAGCTCACTCCACCACCCCAGTTCAGACATGGCCATATGCAAATCAGTCTGACCCTGTGCCTCATGGGAACAGTACAGCCCGAACTGCCAAGCCATGTCTTCCCTGGACCGGAAACAAGCATCCTAGGACCGGTTTCTGGCATTCCAGCCGTCATCAGCCAGGCTTGCTTGAATCCAGTGGCAAAGTGAGCAAGGGACCCACGTCTGGGCATACCCCGCCAACTTAGGGCGAACAAAGTGATACAAAAGGGGATGATGGACGGAACGTTTGAGCCAATCAAACACTCACCCCCAGTCAACTGATCTGGGTTTAATCCATCATCATTCTTTAGCTCACTCCACCACCCCAGTTCAGACATGGCCATATGCAAATCAGTCTGACCCTGTGCCTCATGGGAACAGTACAGCCCGAACTGCCAAGCCATGTCTTCCCTGGACCGGAAACAAGCATCCTAGGACCGGTTTCTGGCATTCCAGCCGTCATCAGCCAGGCTTGCTTGAATCCAGTGGCAAAGTGAGCAAGGGACCCACGTCTGGGCATACCCCCGCCAACTTAGGGCGAACAAAGTGATACAAAAGGGGATGATGGACGGAACGTTTGAGCCAATCAAACACTCACCCCCAGTCAACTGATCTGGGTTTAATCCATCATCATTCTTTAGCTCACTCCACCACCCCAGTTCAGACATGGCCATATGCAAATCAGTCTGACCCTGTGCCTCATGGGAACAGTACAGCCCGAACTGCCAAGCCATGTCTTCCCTGGACCGGAAACAAGCATCCTAGGACCGGTTTCTGGCATTCCAGCCGTCATCAGCCAGGCTTGCTTGAATCCAGTGGCAAAGTGAGCAAGGGACCCACGTCTGGGCATACCCCCGCCAACTTAGGGCGAACAAAGTGATACAAAGGGGATGATGGACGGAACGTTTGAGCCAATCAAACACTCACCCCCAGTCAACTGATCTGGGTTTAATCCATCATCATTCTTTAGCTCACTCCACCACCCCAGTTCAGACATGGCCATATGCAAATCAGTCTGACCCTGTGCCTCATGGGAACAGTACAGCCCGAACTGCCAAGCCATGTCTTCCCTGGACCGGAAACAAGCATCCTAGGACCGGTTTCTGGCATTCCAGCCGTCATCAGCCAGGCTTGCTTGAATCCAGTGGCAAAGTGAGCAAGGGACCCACGTCTGGGCATACCCCCGCCAACTTAGGGCGAACAAAGTGATACAAAAGGGGATGATGGACGGAACGTTTGAGCCAATCAAACACTCACCCCCAGTCAACTGATCTGGGTTTAATCCATCATCATTCTTTAGCTCACTCCACCACCCCAGTTCAGACATGGCCATATGCAAATCAGTCTGACCCTGTGCCTCATGGGAACAGTACAGCCCGAACTGCCAAGCCATGTCTTCCCTGGACCGGAAACAAGCATCCTAGGACCGGTTTCTGGCATTCCAGCCGTCATCAGCCAGGCTTGCTTGAATCCAGTGGCAAAGTGAGCAAGGGACCCACGTCTGGGCATACCCCGCCAACTTAGGGCGAACAAAGTGATACAAAAGGGATGATGGACGGAACGTTTGAGCCAATCAAACACTCACCCCCAGTCAACTGATCTGGGTTTAATCCATCATCATTCTTTAGCTCACTCCACCACCCCAGTTCAGACATGGCCATATGCAAATCAGTCTGACCCTGTGCCTCATGGGAACAGTACAGCCCGAACTGCCAAGCCATGTCTTCCCTGGACCGGAAACAAGCATCCTAGGACCGGTTTCTGGCATTCCAGCCGTCATCAGCCAGGCTTGCTTGAATCCAGTGGCAAAGTGAGCAAGGGACCCACGTCTGGGCATACCCCCGCCAACTTAGGGCGAACAAAGTGATACAAAAGGGGATGATGGACGGAACGTTTGAGCCAATCAAACACTCACCCCCAGTCAACTGATCTGGGTTTAATCCATCATCATTCTTTAGCTCACTCCACCACCCCAGTTCAGACATGGCCATATGCAAATCAGTCTGACCCTGTGCCTCATGGGAACAGTACAGCCCGAACTGCCAAGCCATGTCTTCCCTGGACCGGAAACAAGCATCCTAGGACCGGTTTCTGGCATTCCAGCCGTCATCAGCCAGGCTTGCTTGAATCCAGTGGCAAAGTGAGCAAGGGACCCACGTCTGGGCATACCCCCGCCAACTTAGGGCGAACAAAGTGATACAAAAGGGGATGATGGACGGAACGTTTGAGCCAATCAAACACTCACCCCCAGTCAACTGATCTGGGTTTAATCCATCATCATTCTTTAGCTCACTCCACCACCCCAGTTCAGACATGGCCATATGCAAATCAGTCTGACCCTGTGCCTCATGGGAACAGTACAGCCCGAACTGCCAAGCCATGTCTTCCCTGGACCGGAAACAAGCATCCTAGGACCGGTTTCTGGCATTCCAGCCGTCATCAGCCAGGCTTGCTTGAATCCAGTGGCAAAGTGAGCAAGGGACCCACGTCTGGGCATACCCCCGCCAACTTAGGGCGAACAAAGTGATACAAAAGGGGATGATGGACGGAACGTTTGAGCCAATCAAACACTCACCCCCAGTCAACTGATCTGGGTTTAATCCATCATCATTCTTTAGCTCACTCCACCACCCCAGTTCAGACATGGCCATATGCAAATCAGTCTGACCCTGTGCCTCATGGGAACAGTACAGCCCGAACTGCCAAGCCATGTCTTCCCTGGACCGGAAACAAGCATCCTAGGACCGGTTTCTGGCATTCCAGCCGTCATCAGCCAGGCTTGCTTGAATCCAGTGGCAAAGTGAGCAAGGGACCCACGTCTGGGCATACCCCGCCAACTTAGGGCGAACAAAGTGATACAAAAGGGGATGATGGACGGAACGTTTGAGCCAATCAAACACTCACCCCCAGTCAACTGATCTGGGTTTAATCCATCATCATTCTTTAGCTCACTCCACCACCCCAGTTCAGACATGGCCATATGCAAATCAGTCTGACCCTGTGCCTCATGGGAACAGTACAGCCCGAACTGCCAAGCCATGTCTTCCCTGGACCGGAAACAAGCATCCTAGGACCGGTTTCTGGCATTCCAGCCGTCATCAGCCAGGCTTGCTTGAATCCAGTGGCAAAGTGAGCAAGGGACCCACGTCTGGGCATACCCCCGCCAACTTAGGGCGAACAAAGTGATACAAAGGGGATGATGGACGGAACGTTTGAGCCAATCAAACACTCACCCCCAGTCAACTGATCTGGGTTTAATCCATCATCATTCTTTAGCTCACTCCACCACCCCAGTTCAGACATGGCCATATGCAAATCAGTGTATATCAGCATTGAAGAAGCCTTGGCCAGCAGGCCCCTAGGCGAAACAACTATCGGCTGTTTCTGTTCTCACCTGCATTTTAAGAAAATTATAAATAAAAAGGACTAAACTACAATGACCTTATTGCTTCCTTCATATATACCATAATGACAGACCATACCAAGTCACTTTGATACTAACATAAATTTATGGGATTAAACCAACCCTGAGATTGAAGTGAATTTTGAAGGCACAAAACCCTCTTCATTTTGTGAATACCTATCTCATTCCTGGTGGTCCTTGGGTGAAACCACCGATGAGGATTGTGTCAGTAGCTACATTTTGGGTCCTGTCTATTTGTGCGTGAACCTTGGTGGCATCCACCTCTTCCTTCTATGAAGGTCAAAGAACGAGACAGGTTTGTAACATACGATTCTTTAGATAGATACACACCATAGTGAAGAACATGACTATAGCGTCAGACAACTTACTGATAAACTACACCCAACACATGCAGAAGCTTAAAAAAAAAAAATATATATATATATATATATTACCTACTGGCAGGCGCCAGTAGGTGGTTATAGTTAGGACCTTGTTTCTATTCAAATAGCGTTTTGTCTTTTGCCAATATCTCCGGCGCCGTTTGCCGAATCTTCGCGAAATTTTCAAAACTAGTGGGGCGCTCCGGTCAGCTCCTGTCTTGAAAGTTTCGGGTTGATTCGTGAAGACGGGAGCCGAGAAAAAAGGGGGGTCCCAAAACGCATTTTCCCCATCTTAATTTCCATAGGAAAAACTGGAACAGGCTACAGCCCGAACTGCTGAACGGAATTACACCAAATATGGCAAAAAGGTAGCCCTTGGTTCAGAAAGAGACCTTTTTGTTAAATGGTGTAAATCCGTTCAGTAGTTCCTGAGAAATTTAAAAAAGACAAAATATCGATATCTAAGCACCGAGGAGGATTCGCGGACCCTCCCGAGCATGAGGTCAATTCTGATTGGCTGCCAACATTCCAAACCAGGAAGTGTTGGCAGCCAAAAGGGGAGAAAAGGTTGAAAAACAAGAAAAGGGGGCAGTGTAGAAACACCCTGACCCCCTAGGCCTGCTCAGGGCCCAAAAAAGCATTTTTTTTTTTAAAAGGCAGAATTCGCAAAGGGTGCGCGAATCCTGCCGAGAAAATTTTTAAAAACAAAGCGCGGGCTTTTTTAAAAAGCCCCCGGGTGGGCCAGGTCCCAGAGGCAATCAGTTATTTATTTGTGGCCCCCGCAGCACCGGGGACCGCCACCTCCCTGGGGCTTACTAAATTGAATGCGAGGGGGCATGGGACCCCCCCACGCTGCCCCATGGACCGCCACCTCCCTGGGGCATTCATGTAAATGTGCGGGGGGCCTCGCGGGCCCCCCAAGCTCCGGGAACCGCCACCTCCCTGGGGCATTCATGTAAATGTGCGGGGGGCCTCGCGGGCCCCCCGAGCCCCGGGGACCGCCACCTCCCTGGAGCACAATTCTTTTTTTGAAAGTGTGTGGGGGGGGGCTCCTGCCCCTCCCCACACTGCCCCGGGGACCACCACCTCCACAGGGCATTAAATATTTAAATGTGGGGGTCCGTTGCGGACCCCCTGCCCCGGGGACCACCACCTCCCCTTGGCTTTGAAGATGGAGGGAGGGGGGCCGCACGGCCTCCCTCCTGGAGCCCTCCTTGGCCCTGGGGACCGCCACCCCCCAGGGCCGGCTCCTGCAGTGTCCCGGGGTGCCCACCCCCGGGACACTGCTGTTTGCTATGACAGGGCGGGAGCACGGCTCCCGCCCTGCCATAGCAAACTCTGCTTTGCTTCCTTGAAGCGAGAGCAGGGAAACCTGCTCTCGCTTCAATGAAGGAAAGCAGAATTGCTTTTGAGCAAGGGGAGCTGCATGTCAGCAGCTCCCCTTGCTCAAAAGCAATGCTGGCTCCCGCAGGAGGCAGGGAGCCGGCGGGACCGTGGGGGCATTGGGGCTCCCCCCACAGTCCCCAACGAGAGGCCATGCCCCGGGGGATGGGGTCCACGGGGCCAAAAATGGCCCGGGAGGGGGGCCACTCGGCCCCTCTCCCTTTTTAAAAAAAACCAAAACATTTGGGCATGCCCCGGGGGTTGTGGTACCCTGGGAAAAAATGGCCCGGGAGGGGTGCCACGCGTTCCCCCTCCTTTTTAAAAAAAATAAAAAATGATTTGGGCATGCCCCGGGGGATGGGGTCCCCGGGGCGAATATAAAATAATGGAAGTCGACCTTTTTTTTTCTACCAAAGTTTGGAGTTGCGAATCTAGCACAGCGCTCAGCGCGGCCCCCTAGTGTGAACGCGATGAGTGCGCGGCTCTCAGCGGGGCCCCCTAGTGTGAATGTGATGGGTGCGCGACTCTCAGCGCGGCCCCCTAGTGTAAACGCAATGGGTGCGCAGTTTCTAAAGTCGCGATGGGTGCACAACTTCAAGCAAAAATAATTAAGATTTTTTTTTTCTAAAGCTTGGTTATATGTTGGATTATTGGGTGGCTCTAAAAAGAGCCCTTGTTAAGATTGGGAGATTGTTGTAGCTACATGTAAGTGCGGATGCAGAGCTTTAGGTTGTTGAGAAAGACTCTGTTTCCATCATCTGTAAAGTGTACTCCGTCACTCCTGTAGATGCCATCCATATGGAAACGTAGATTGTTGTTATATATGGAGCCCATTCTATGGTCTCTAAGATAAGCAGAATCAGCTTTATTGACATTTTTCTAGCTTTCTCAATCTGTGGACAGAATTGATTTGACCTCTTCCATTTTTGTCTTTGGCATATGTTAGAGTATACAAAGACAGTTTGAGGCAAGAGCAACATCAATTGTGCAAAGGTGTCCTTCATTAGCATTACCAGACCTACCCCAGTCAATGTGCCTAATCATCCAGTCAGTACCCATGTACTCATGCAATGACCCAGGCAGTAACCATCCACTGCTACAATCACCTGTGCACTACCCATGCAGTCCTCTAACCACCTAGACACTACTCATTCACTCCTTCAATTACCCAGGTAGTACCCATGCAGTCCAGCAAACACCCTGTCACTACCCATGCACTGCTCCAATCACCCACAGTACCATGTACTTATCCAATCACTCCGCCAATACCCAAGCAGTTATAAAATCACCATGCACTCTCCGTGCAGTACTCTAATCATCCAGTCAGTACCCATGTACTCATGCAATGACCACAGCATTAACACATGCACTGCTACAATCCCCTGTGCACTACCCATGCAGTCCTCTAATCACCTAGACACTACTCATTCACTCCTTCAATTACCCAGGTAGTTCCCATGCACTCCTCCAATCACCCAGCCAGTACCATGTACTTATCCAATCACTCCGCCAATACCCAAACAGTTATAAATTCACCATGCACTCTCCTTGCAGTTCTCTAATCATCCAGTCAGTACTCATGTACTCATGCAATGACCCAGGCACTAACCATCCACTGCTACAATCACCTGTGCACTACCCATGCAGTCCTCTAACCACCTAGACGCTACTCATGCACTCCTCCAATTACCCAGCTATTATCCATGAGCTCATTCAATCACGTTGCCACTACCCAAACATTCATAAAGTAATCATGCACTAGACTTGCATTTCTCCAATCACCCACACAGTGTCCATACTCTCATGCAATCACTCAGGTAATTTTTCTTTTTTTAACCAGTAGATGTGGTTCCGTAAGAACCGTTTTTTTTTTTTTCGGAACAATTTTAATTTTTTGGGGTATTTTTTTAACCTTTCTTTACTTTTTTGTGTGTTTTTCATTTCTAAAAGAACAGACAAAAATGAAGATGAACAAACGATCTCTCTAACAAAAACAAAAGCACATTATAAAAAGCATTTATGTGCTTTTAGAGCAGCAGTGATGACATCCACACATTGCTCTCCAATGCAAAGTTTGGTGTCGCACTTTGTGTAACTTATTGCAGCGTTTAAAAATTCGGGCAGAATGTGGGGCCTTGGAGCAGGTGGAAGTTGCTGTGCTGAGGTGGAAGGAGCATTAGGGTCTTGTTCTGCAGCAGCATTCAATTCTCTCCTCCTCTCCTCTCTTGCCAGGTGAACTGGGTGCAGAGTCTCCAGATGTTTTTTCATGCTGCTGGTACCGCATGAATATTTCTTGTCCGACCCTCTAGACAATACTCTCTGGCAAATTGTGCACGCGACTTTTCTGGCGTTAACCTTCTTCTCGCCCTCTGGAACAGAGAAGAAGGCCCAGACAATACTCTCCTTCCTCTTTCTGCTGCGCTCCACAATCTCTTCTTCCTCCTCAATGGCCAAAGGATCAATAGGAACAAGGCTGGAAGCCATTGTTGTTCAAACAAAATAAAGAAACAAACAAAAAATGTATAAAAGCAAAGAGAAGCAGCAAACAGGTCTTCTCTCAATGAAAGTCAAATAGTAAGGGGAATATCAGAAGAATGGATCATCCTTCTTCCAGAATGAAAATGATTTAAACCAATCAGATTTTTTTTTTTCTGCTCTGACATGAAGTCGCGTAGGGTGCACGCACCCGTCACGCACCCATCGCGCAACCGTAAAATATTGTATATATGATTATACACTATAAATAAACATTTCTATAATATTTTAATAAGTATATTAGCAAAACTGTTAACTCTAATATCATATTCTAACTTTCAATAGTAATTTTTTAAAGTTTGAAAATACGCCGACATCGCGACCCCGGCGCGAACACGGCGCGACCCCGGAAATACGTGCGGGGAGGGGTCACGCACGCTACGCGCATTCGTCGCGCAGACAACACATTTCGTATCGTTCGGAGTATACTGAAAAAATTATTTTATAAATACTTTTGTAAATAAAATTAGACAAACACTTAAAGCAAAACTTTTATTGATAATTTCTTTAAAGCTGTTTCATACTTTCCAAAATGTGCCGAAGTCGCGACCCCCGCGTGACTTCTAAAATGGGCGCTACCATCGTGTAGGGTGCGCGTAGGGTGCGCGACTTCTGTATAATAATTTTTTTTTAAAAAGAAAGAATGAATATAGTTTTCCTAACTATAAATTATTCTCAACTTTTGTTTAATAAATATATATATATATATATATATGTAGTCAATTAAAAAACCATAGGATTGAGGGACATTATACTTAGAAATTCTCATTAAAAACGCTTCGAAATTCACAGAAAAAAACATAGGTTTCAGGGACGTTATAGTTAGAAATTAGCATTTAAAAAACCTTTGAAATTCACTGAAAAAACCACAGGTTTCAGGGACGTTATAGTTAGAAATTATCCTTTAAAAAACCTTTGAAATTCACTGAAAACACCATAGTTTTCAGGGACGTTATAGTTAGAAATTAGCATTTAAAAAAACCTTAGAAATTCACTGAAAAAACCGCAGGTTTCAGGGACGTTATAGTTAGTTGGACATTTCACTCGTACAAAACCAGAGAAATTCGGCCGTAACTCGCGCCCCCGCAATGCACTGCTGATGACGTTACATATTACATCACTCATTACATGGTCAGTGATATCACTGATGACATCACTGATGACATCTCAAATGACATCACTGATGACATCATCCATGTGATAATCTGATGCACCTCCTCACACCCTAATATAATCTTTGATACACCCACTCTAAAATACAGACTACCATTTTCGAAACCATAGACACACCAATACCAGTTACTACATACACACTCACTGATTCCTAGGTCTACACACACACATCCACTCATTCACCCATACAGTAACTCATACATGCAGTCACTCATCAATACAGCACTATTATATGCACTCATACACCTATACGTACACTCACACAACGCCACTCATCTATAGACTTACTCACACACCTACTCAGTCATGCAAAGAATCAATCACACCCATTTACCCACCTATACAGTTATACACAGACCATCTCACTTATTTATACAAATACTAACACATACTTACTCTCTTATACAATCACTGATACAAGCACACACTCATCCATACAGCCACTCTCACAATCACTCACTCTCACGTATAGTCATTTATACACTCCAACACTCACATATACTGCCTTTCACATAAGTAGTTACTCACACATATATACCACTGAGACATCCATTCACTCACCAACACACCCATACACACACTCACCCACCCATACAGCCCTTCACAGATGCACTCTTGAACCCATACACCCAGTGAATCACCCACTCACACATCTATGCACAGAGTCACCCACCCCCACCCACTCACGCAGACACTCAGGCACCCATACAGATACTCAGACAACCAATCAATAACCCATATAGACAGTCATGTAGCTACTCACCAACCCATGCAATCGCTTATACACCAACTGACAGACTGATACTGACATTTACACAGTTTACTCACTAACCCATGCATTCAGTAAGATACGCTTAATCAGTCACTTATACAGTCAGTCACGCACCTACTAAATCATCCATCCAGACACTTATACACCCACTCATTCTTCAATACACCTTGGCATATATATATATAAAACATATTTAAACTTTACAGAAACACACGTTCACTGGATGATGTCATGAGTGATGTCATCAGTGATGTCATTTGAGATGTCATCAGTGATGTCACTGACCATGTCATGAGTGATGTAATATGTGAGGTCATCAGCAGTGCATTGCGGGGGCGCGAGTTATAGTTAGCTCTACTAACTATAATGGCCGAATTTCTCTGGTTTTGTACGAGTGAAATGTCCAACTAACTATAACGTCCCTGAAACCTGTGGTTTTTCAGTGAATATATATATATATATATATATATATATATATACACACACACACACATCTTATGAGTGTGAGTGGGTATAGGCCCACATTGACCATACTGGTCAGGAGGTGGTTAACCAAATGTTACATAAGGTAGGAAGTTACAATACCTACGTCCGGTCTCTATTAAGTTACTGAACCGTTTCTATTAGGTATAGTACCCTATTATTTACACAGTGAAAATCTCAACTATAATAAACATGACCAACGTGCAAAACATGCCTCCTCCTTACCCTTGGCTTTAGGAGGTACCAGAGGCTCGGTCAAAAGGAGGGGTGGTGGCCTTCGTAGTCACACAGTGAAAGGTAAAGATACATAAACAGTAAGGACAACATTAAATGGATCCAGGTGAATCATTATGGATGTAAAGAGGACTAAGGTTGAAAGTAGCACACTGGGAATTATTGCAGACAGTGCATTGTTATCGTTATCGTTACTAATCAGGTTCACCTCAAGCTGCTGTGTGGAAGTGCGCACTCAAACATAGATTAAGGTGGATAAAAATGATCATTACCACTAGTTGCCTCCATGTGTATATTCAATACGTCAGGGGTTCCCTGAGTGAGGGATATTGGAGGAACCCCTGTGTGGCTTGATCGTAAGTAAGTTGTTAGGTACATTTATGAGTTTAAATCCCCAATCGTCATTTGTTCAAATCAATCAGTATTTTCATGCAGATCTAGTGAATGGTTACATATCACAAGAGGAAGAAACAAAAAGCAAAAGCAAAACAAAACAAACCCACTCACAACCACGTACCAAAGTTGCAATTACCGGTTGTGAGTTGGAAGGTGACAGTAGTTCCTGCCCCAGTACTATGGCGGCTCTCCTCGTTGGGTTATTTGCCCTGATCTCTTTGTTTAATGCACCAAACACTCCAGTGTACATGTTTAGGCTCTGAGCTGGCCAACACTCAGATGCATACTCAGTTAACATCTAGCCCTGGAGAAAACAGGCTGGAGGTAACAACAACATCTTTTGTTAGGCTTTTCACTCACTCTGTGCGAAACAGTCACCGAATCCCCAGAGCATCCCCTGCTCCTTAGTTTGTCAGAAGGACCGCCACTCAGAGGAACCTACTCAGTCCGCTCCTTGCCGGATGGTACAATGCTACTTGCGGCGGGAGTGGCTCAGGTACGTTCAAAAACTGGGCGGCGTCACTCCACAGCGAGAGGACGTCGTACAATTAGTGACGGTGCACTGGGGTGTGGTCCCAAACAGTCACGGAAGTGCCCAGGGAACTACTACCCCGGGGTGTCTGGGAAGTGTAGTCTCCTGGATCGGGCCAGATGAGGATCAGGGCTCCGCACTGGACATATGGTATCTGCTCACAGAGTCAAATAATTGAACATTCGTGAGCTCCTTCCTGAGTGTAATGTGCTAAAAGGGTTATCTTACTATGATTAAGTACTTGTAATATTCTCTAATATTCGTGTGACTTGACACTGGTCGAACAAGATAGGGCAGCCTAGTCCCCATTGTGGCAAATGTGTGGTAATGTACGTAATGTATGTTCGCCTCAGGGATGCTGTTGTCTTGTATATAATATCTAGCTGTCCTATCATGAAATCTAATACTTGTGTAAGAAGTGATATATAGATTACAAGAGAGATCATCAAAATGTTCCGCATATACTCTGCAGAGGTGGCACAGACAAGGGGGTCAGAGGGTCTCCAGCTGCTCCAAGTGACCCTACTGTGTTTCGTTGTTGGCCATCAATCCGCTAGTAAATTACTTGTGTTCAAACCCCAGTTATTATATTTACGAGGTGCTGGAGGGGATCAACTCAAGGTTAGGTCAAAAGAGAGTGTATATTATTTAGATATCATAGCCAAGGTGTTCCCCACTCATCATGAGTTAACTCTCAAGACCTAAGGGTCCACAGTACTCAATTACTGGGCCCACTTGTGTATTTACCAGATGCACTGGTAATTTTATGAGTGACTTTAGGGTCAGCCAGCCAATAGGCTACCCTATGGAATATCGCCATTTAGTCCGACTCGGTCTGTACGTAGCCTGTATACCCATCTCTGTTCAAACAGGAGAAGAGCTTTTGTCATATCAATGTGTTCTTGTGCTAACCTTTCAATCACAGGCCATTCTAGTTGGTCTGCACTGTGGCCTTTCTCAATAAAGTGGGAAGTCAGCTTAGTTGAATCCCTGCCGCATCTGATTGTACTGCGGTATTCTGTAATCCGGATGCGCACCTGACTTGTCGTCATCCCGATGTACAGGAGTCCACAAGGGCACCTGATGATATAGATGACATTCGTGGAATTGCAATTAGTAACGTTTTTCTGTTTTCACGGTGTTCGCATACCCAAATCCAATTCTTTTGACCTTTTCGTAAAGCGGCACACACTGCAGGAGCCACAAGGAGAATGCCCTAAAGGAGGAGGCATAGTCCCCAGTGTGGTCTGTTTTGATCCCGGTCCCTTGGTTCTTGGTCTTGTGTGTACCACCATGTCTCTTATGTTCCTTGCTCTCCTGAAAGAGTACATTGGTCGTTCTATATCTAGCCCTCCAGACTGGAGGATCTTCCAGTTCTTGTTGACCATGGTTTTAAACCGGTTGGACAGGCTACTGAAGGTGGAGACACAGATTAGTCTCTCACATGCCTTCCTTGGTTGTGTCATAAGCAATTGCTCATGGTTGTTGTGCAATGCCTTCTTCTTTGCTTTTCTGATCAGTTTACCAGGATAGTTCTTTGCCACTAGTTTCCTTGTCAGTTTCTCAGCATGTGTAAGGTAGTTGTTTTTCTCCGTGCAGTTCCATCTGAGACGCTATAGTCATGTTCTTCACTATGGTGTGTATCTATCTAAAGAATCGTATGCTACACACCTGACTCGTTCTTTGACCTGTTTCTGTGTGAATCACTCTTTCCCCCCCTTTTACAGGTTCATGATGCTGTGCATTTAAGAAGTTCCCCAGGTAGGATTCACTTGGGCACACCTTAAGTGTATATATTTTTTTAAATGTCCCCACCACACTAGCAAGTAACGAATTAGGGGATATTCGAGTATGTGTCTTTAGGGATCCGACAACCCTGATGAATGCCCTAGACCGTTTAGGCTCTTTGTGAGGGCAGAAACATGTTGGTTTAACACAAGATGGATCAGAGACATTATTCTCACTAGGATCCATCGACGGATTTGATTTTATCGTACCTCAGGTCCTCACTAACAAAGGTGATAACCGAGGAACCTGAAGGTATTTTTAATCTAACTGAATCCCGCCTTTGTCCTGTAAAGTTTTATGTAAAAACTCCCTCCTTTCGCCAGGTCTTCGCGAAGGTCGAGTCCGCCCTGGTAGTACCATCTTACCAGGGTGGGGAGAGGATGTCTATGATGAAGCGTGACACAATATTGTGTGTGAGGCATCCTCTTCCATTACGGATGGCCTTCTAGAGACCTCCCCCTCTTTGAGTATACATGACTTGCAAGAGTAAGGCTTCTATACCCCACCACGGTTTCCTAATTACCTTTTTATAGGCTACCTACTTCTTTGGTGTTTTGATATATTGTTTTTGGGGACAGTAGGTTTGCCTTTTCCTCCCCGGACTCTCCTTGTAGTGGTTTAAGTCCTGTAAACATGTCTCAGGCCTGCCATTGCAGAGCCTGTGTGTGCAGTTTTAAACTGCCATTTTGACCGGGCAAAATAAACCTTTTTGCCAAGCTCAAACCTTCCTTTTTAATGTATATACGTCAACCCTAGGCTAGGCTCTGAACAGCCCAGACGCAGGGTACAATGTAGTTAAAAAGTAGGACATGTACTGGTAGTGAAAATCTCTTAAATTCATTTCTCACTACTGCAAGGCCTATCTCTCTCATAGGGTAACATTAGAGTTTTTGTATTACATTTGATAAGTGTAATTTCCAATTGGGAAGGGATAACCAGTTCATGTTTGGTGTCTCTGGAATCACAATTTAAAATCCTAACTTAGAGTGAAGTTGGATTTTAAATTGCAATTCTGAAAATGCCCCTTGTAGAAAGTTGGCATTTTTTTACCTTAGACATTTAGTGCCTGTAGCCTGTCTCTGGTCACATGGTTGGCTGTAGCTGACAGTTAAGCTTTGTGTAGTCCTCCTACACAGACACACATAATAGGAAGCTTAGGTGTGCCTGGATGGGCCATCACTGGCAGGATGGGACGGAGGATCTTGGCGCAGGCCCATTTATACCTGAATAGGCTACATCCTTCCTCTATACAAAGGGCTGCATACCCCCTGTAGTTAGTCTGGAGCCAGGGCAGGGAAGGCAGGATGCTTTGGGACTTTAAAGGGAAACCTCTGAAAGCTTTTCCCCCATTTCAAAGGCACAACTGGGTATAAATAGCGGACCTCAGACAACACCACTTCAGTATACTTATGGACGTGTGGATACTGTGCCAGGAAGAAGGATTGCTGTGCTGCTGAAGGAATGCTACTCTGCTGGACTCCTGCTTTGCTGTGCTGACCTAATGCCTGCTGCCTCCTGCCTGGGTGAGAAAGACTGGACCTACAACTCTTGAACTCAGAACCCCAGAGTGACCCAAGGGCTAGTTGGCAGGCCTCCTGACTTGAGTCTCAATGACAAAAGGCTCCAACACCATTGCACCTACACCTGGACTCTGCATTCTGTGAGTTTACCTTGCCAAGTATTGCCACCTCAGTCCTGGACCCTTGAAACTGGGCTTAAGGTGCTTTACCAGCCTCTGTGGATTCAGCGGAACCGATGCATCTCCTCTGCTGTGCGGCACAACCCCAAGCAGAACCGACACATCTCCGCTGCTGCTTGAATTGGACCCGTTGCAAAGACCCACATCGCCGGCGCAGCCTGCATTACATTTGGAACCACCTCTGCATGACACATCCTTGGCGCAGTCCATCGCATCCCTTGTTGACGGCAGCCTCGAGAGCTACGCCGTACTCCAAAACGCGGCCTTGCAACTGCTGGGAACCAACACATCGCCCCGACTGTGCAACACATTCCGGACTCCATATCGCAAGCCCTCGACGACAGGATATTCAACGTCGATGCAACAGGATCTCACACTGCAGCCTCGCCGCATCTCTGAACCGACGCATAGCCTCAACTGAGCGACACATCGTAGACGCGGATCCTCGCAACGCTCCTCAAACCAGGATTAAAGCTACTTTTCTTCAGCGGGCCTAAGTGGGTCCCTGTAGCTGGCCCGCACTCCATCTTGGACGGCTTGACCTTGTGACTTTTTCCCTTTCCCGGCGTGACCAGATATCCGCATTTGGCATTTTAAGTCACTTGGCATTTTTTCACTAAAATCTTTAAAATTGAATCTCTCTGGTGCTACTAATTGGATTTTTGTCGTTTTGGTCTTGTTTTAATGATTAAAAATGTACTCTATTGTTTTAACTCTGTTGTGGACTGTTTTAGTGGTGAGTTTGCACTGTGTTACTGTTTGAAGTGTTTCACAAATAGTTTACATATTGCCTCTGAGTTAATCCTGACTGCTCTGTGTCAAGCTATTACAGGGTTGAGCACAGGTTAATTTAGGGTTGCTTGTGACTTCACCCTGAGAAGAATTGTGGTTGTAGCTTGAGAAGGGTTTCACCACCCTCAACCAGTAACCCAATTTCTTGCACATGGGCTATTGTTTGGCCCACATTCTTATTCAAACACCACTGCTGATCACTCTCTCCTGTCTGATGTAAACACTGACGTCCTTCCCCCAGCCAACTCACTGTGATTTTGTAAGCATAGTTTTTGTGCAGATAGATTTTTCATCTCAAGGTAATCCTCTTCAATGTGGAATACCAAGAATATCTGCATGGAAGCATAAAGCAAATCCATATAAAGTCCAAAATTAGCATTGCACACGTTGTTCCATGAAGACACAAATAACAAAGCAAACTGACTCCCTATACGTTTAACCCTGGCTCATACAATGCTGGCCCTTACATAGTAAACTAAGACAAAACATCAAATGGAACTTTAAAGCTAGAGGAAACTCTCCTGCTGTAGTCTCAAACAATGACTAAAGTTTCAGCAGGCATGCTGCAATCTGAGCTGAGCACCTCATGAAGTAGAAGACGGAGCCCATGAAAGTACAAGAACCAATGGAGCCTACTCATCTTTGTCACATCCATACTAAAACATACCAGGTGAAGTGGTGGGTAGAACTCCTACCACTGGGTATGAAATTAGCCCTGTGTTATGGTACAGCTGGTGCTGGTAGTGGAGAAGCCTGTGCGCTGCAATCTAGTGGGTGATGGGGCAGCAAGATGCTGATGCTGCATTGCTGGACCCGAGAGTGCCCAAGAGGCTGATGAGGGTAGCTCAGGTGATTGACAAAGGAATGGAGAGTGGTAATCTACAAGGGGGTGGTGGGTGCTGCAGCCCTTGGAGGTACCAAGAAGGGTTCTACTGGGAGAAGATAGTGTGAGGGGCTGCATCCTTTAGGAAGTAGTGGCTCAAACTAGCAAAGCCTTCACAACTCCCCACTACTGAATAGGAAGAAATGGAGAAGGAGGGAACAGTGTTGATAGTTCCACTGCTAATCAGGGCGGCAGCTTAGAGGCACTGGAAAGTACAAGCAAACTCACTGCCTTGTTAAGGAACACTGGTAGGATGGTAAAGAAAGAGAAACCAGCAAGTATGGACAGGAAAACTTAGAGAGAACTAACTTCTGAGGAAGATACAGGTAAAACCTTGTGAAGGATGAAAGCTAAAGGGTCCCCTTTTTTGTCTATTGAGATAGGAAAAGAGAAAGCTGATATTCTTGAAAAGGCAATTTATCATCCTAGGGAGTTTCAAAGAGGATTAAATTATCATTAAAGGACATTGTTTGAGACCAGGTTGAGAGATAGCTCCCATAGGGCTTGGAGAGGACACATGACTCTCAGTTTATAATATAGCCAGTTGGAGAGGGATGGTTCTTTAGGGTCCAAATCTAGGCAACCACTTAAGGCCCCTGACCTTCAGCAATCCTTCTGCAACATGGAGCCTTTTCCAGTGTACCCCTTGTCCTCAAAAGCTAAAGAACTCCCTTCTTCCACAAGGTGTTTATTACAGAAGAGTCCCAGGTGGCTATTGCAGGAGATTGCAAGGAGGCTAGTGTATCACATGAAGAGGAAGAGGTCATTTTTCATATGCCGACAGTAGCAATGTCCATTGAAATGTAGGAGAATGTATCTGTATTAGCTACCAGCAGTACCCAGAGAGAGACATAAACACGGTCCGCAGAAGGAATGAAGGTGCCCATTACTACTTCAGAATCAAACCTAATTCAGAATAATGAGGAGCCAGAATTCGAGGGAGCAGAGATGAACAGCAAAGTGATAAGGTAACCTCTCTCCCTGGCACTGGTATGCCTGTAGAAGGCTCATTGAAGCAAGTAGGTCAAAGTCAATGGTGAGTCCCAAAATGAATAGTAGGCGAAACCTGAAAGAAAAAAGCTTGAACTATGAGGGAAGCAATAAACCCAAAGCAATATTAGGGAATAAACACTCTTCTTTAATTCAGACAAACCCACTGAGATCTCCAGTGGATGGTTTATTTACACCTGGGCTCAGGAAAATTAGGAGACAAGATGAAACAAAGGTGAGGGAATACATCAGCAAGTGTAAAACTGTCCTGGACATTAGCAAACCTAGCTCAAGGTCTTGAGGAAACCCTTGCGAAATTCTCCCATCATTACCTTACATATCCCAAGAATTAGACACCTGCCTAGTTCTGAATCAAGCAATACTAAAACACAGACAATGAGCTCTGGTCAACCCCTAACAATTCTTCACACCATGATGCCACAGAATTCCAGAATCAGAATTAGAAATAAGTGATGCCTCAGTTTCAGGGTCTTAAAGTTTTGTATACTTAACTCCCACAGAGACCAAGGATGGTGTATCCTCTAAGAAGACACCATTAAAAGTATTGCAGAATTTTCTTACAGAAGTATATAATACTAGCAAGGCACAGGAGCTCGCTAAACATTTTGAGGAGATCAAAGTGCAGTTGAAAGCTGTGCATGAACAATTGATGCAATGTTCCAACAGAATCACTTAGGTGGACGTGAGACTCAATGGAAACCACCTGTATGACCAGGAAGAATGAGAGTGATCATATCCTGAAAAACTACACAACGCAAACCATAAGAGCTTGAGTAGACATATAGGCGGTTCAGTCTGGAATTTGTTGAGATCCCTGGAGGGAGTTGAAGAGAAATCCTAACTGGCAAAGGTTCTTACTGAGTTGCTAAAAGGACTTTATGGAAGGATACTAGTGAAATGCTAACTGCCTTATTCTATTGCTATGACCAATAGGGTGACAAGTGGAGAGTGATAATCTTTTTCAAACCCAATAGGGATCTAGAGAGAGGTGGGTCTTACAGGATTATAACATTGTTTAACCTATAAAAGCATATCATTATGAAGGTTTTTGCAATATGTTTGGCAAGGATTTGCCATTGATTGGTAGGTTCAAATCAAATGGGGCTTATTCCTGTCAGGACACGAGCCTCAAATACTTATTACTTTTGGAAGGCAGTAGACTAGGCTGAAGTTAAAAACAGCCCCTTTAGGATGTGATGGAGCTATCTGATTTATCAGTTATTAGCTTCCTCCTCCAGTACAGCAAGGTCCTAAAGAATGTTTGATAGGGCTGCATTGCAAATTTAGGATAGGGAGGTCACATGTTGGGTAAGGTAACTATCAACATAGGGGCCCATATGGCATGCCCCCACTCACTCCTACTGTTTGTTCTTTTTATTGAATCCCTGACAAAATGTGTTACAAACAGTGACCAAGTTAAATCTAACCCTAACATTTTTGCAGCAAAACAATTGTTATTGAGTACAAAAGATGTGACCCTATTTCCAGTGCCAGAACAAAATCCTACTTTCAGATTTCAGGAGCATTGATCAATTTTCAAAACTGCCTGGATATCTGAATATCAAAGATGACACAGAAGATATCCTAATAAACACTCAGAAAGTTGATCTGAATACTGAAATGCAAAAGGAATGATAACTGAGAGCCTGCTAGTAGTCAAATTAAGTGAGCAAGCTTCAGATGCATGTAGGCTTAACTGCACATGATTACTAGCTAAAATAGAGGGATGTTTGAAAAAGTGAGAACATATTTCACTGGTGATTGTGGGAGGCATTAACGATAAAAAAACAGTGATTTTATCACATCTATTTCTGTCTCTATGTATACTATGTAAATTGACTAAGACAATGAATGGGTCAGTTGTCATCTTTGTTTGGGTAGGTTAGGCCTCCAGAAGCAAATTGTCAAGAAATAAATTATATGCTGCATTAAAAATGGGTTGTTTGGCACTACCACAATTCCAATAATACTTCTTGCCAGCTTTGGTCTTGTCTGCAAAGCTTGGATATGTTCTGCACTCAGATGATGTCAGAGTGCAGTCTGGTTAGATATGTCCTAAAGTTTCATGAGCTTGCATTTTTATTTTTTAAGTGAAATTTAAAACACAATGGTCCCAATGCATAATATAGTCTCTATGATAAAAACACATCAAAATCTGAGGCAAAATTGAGTGTCTGCCATTTTGGAATAATCCATGGCTTCCTCCAAAAATCACCATTGGGGATCAACTAGTGGAGAGACAAGCGGATTTGGAAGATTGATCAATTATTAAATGTTGAGGGCTTCATCTCCTTTTTAGAGTTGCAGAACAAATTAGGCATTGGGCCCAGAGAAAATTGCTTAGGTACCTACAGCTGAGAGTCTATTTTTCTGGGTTCATAAAGAAAGAGGATATGGATTGTTTGCTGTGGTGTATTGTCTTTCTGCCCATATGGGTAAGATAGCTCCTGTATATAAAATTCTACCTGAATGCAGTAGTAGTGAGATCAGGACAACCAGGTAACAAGAGCTGAAAATAGTTCTCACTGAAGGGAAGTGGAATCAGTTAACTTTGGATATGGATCATCTTCCAATAAGCTCAGACCTTTGCTGTATTTAATGCTTTTCTTTATACAAATTATAGTATACATCAGAACATTTGAATAAAATCTGCATTGATTAGAATGATCAATGCACGAGTCTCGAAGGGTTACTTGGTGTTATATAATTTGTGAATGACCAAAAATCAGAATAAAAATCAGAATTTTTGGTGAAGGTTTATAGTAACTTGAGCAAAGGTTTGAGGTGGATTTGGCTGGAAACCCATGTGTGTTCCTATAGGGCAAATAAATAAGGAATAATGGTCCTTATGACAAAAATGTAATATTTATGGTTTTCTTGTGTCCCGATCATTAATTGCATGGAAAAAGAGGCATGACACATCCCCAGTTTTGGAAGAACGGGCGTGCACAATCAAGATAATCATGGGCTTGGAAAAGAATTATAATTCATGACCGGGGCGATTTTCTAGTTTCCAGAAGATTTCGGGTATTTTTGAAGAGCAGATAAATAATTCATAAGCTAGAAGCATTTATCAGATATTAGTGCTAGGGAAAACACATATTGTTAGTATTTTTTTATGAATTTGTACAAATGTACAAATTGTCTTTACTTCTCCAAATAAAAAAAAGATAATGAGTCCTTCCTCATCTTCTCTTTTAAAGTCTGTCAGGGTTGACATTACTTATGGTTCACTTCTGATCTTGCGAATATTTCTTTCCTCCTTATTGAATATACACTCTCCTATTGACTTTCCAAAAGCATAAATGCATGATTGCCAGTGGAGAATGCTGATTACAGTGGTGATTCCCAGTCTATATACCTCCTTAACCCACGCCAGGTAAATAGTTTGAGTTCGTCTTTATTGATAGTGAGGTTTTTTTTTGGTAACTCACGTTTTCTGACTGGCCTGAAATATTCTAGCACAGACAACCAGAGAGGGAAGTGAAAGGTCATACAGTGTGGGAAGAAGCAAACTACAATGCTAAAATGTTCTCAGATGTCAGATGAATGTCAGTCATGAATTTAATCAGATCTGCTTCCCAGGTGCCTGAAGAAGACAATGGTATTTAAGTGTCTTCCCAAGGATAAAAAACGTGAATTTTGTTCACAAATCCAAGGAAGTTCCTGATCTTAGCAACATATCCTAAAACGGTTAGTTGCTAGCCTGTTTAGCTCTTAATTTGGGTGTGTCTGAGTGTCTGCATTTCCAACCCAGTCAGCCACTGGAAATATTCAAATATAGAGCCTTCTGGTTATTCCTGTTGACCATTTTTAGTGGTCCACTGCTGCTACATAACATAGATGACTGACCAGGAAATAACCAAGAATATGCACTTTTGATCACCCTAGTTTTGAGTTTTTCTTGCTCTCTTGTTTTAAATGAGACAGCTTGCTTGATGTGCCTGGTTTCTTGGACCTGAAATTATATATGGACTCTATGTTGATCCTGCAAATCATTAGTTACCTCATTTCTTTTTTATAAAGGTATATGTTCCATACCACTTGAACCTCTTATCTGTTTGTTCAGTATAGTTTTGCATTAAATGTTTTTCATTTTACTTAACATTGGAGTGGACAATGAACTTCTTTATGTTTTACTGTACTGTTGTATTTTTGGTTGATTAATCACAACACCTACATGCAATTTCTATGATGGTTGTCTTGCCGTTCTCGACAGTCTATGATGGTTGTCTTGCCGTTCTTGACAGTCTAGTAAAAGTGAGCCAAGAATACAAATACCGAGCAGCTAGACCAGTTTCTCACAACCACATTTATTTTTTTCACAGGCCACTTGTAATAAACGTATTCTCTAACAAACAGCTGTCCCTGTACAGAGTCATCAATCAGGAATTCTTTTCCATTGACACCTAAATTTCTTATGGCCCATGACAAGGACCGCAGGGTGGGCTGGGGAGTTTGTGTCTAGTACTTTGGGTGATCTCCAGGTCGGAGTCCTGGGGAGTATCAGCTCTCAGCGCACTCACATGGACATGCATCATGAACGTCTACTGAGGATGGGCTCCTAAATGGTGGCCAGTGCTACAGCACTCTCTAACATCGTCTGGCACGTCAGTCTCTGGCCCTGTAGCCGCTGCACTCAGGTGCCTGACTGTTTTCCTTGCTGTTCTGCAGCACAGGAGCCTCTCCTGGTTAGCAGGGAGCTTGGGGGGCATAGTGAAACACAATTGACCACTGACTCCTGATTCTGGCCTGAAGTAAACTAAGGTTCCCTGCCATGAAATCAATTGGAAAGAAATTACTTGGCCAAGTGAATCCTAACCTTGCCTTTTCGTACTACCATGGTGACCGGGTATTTCCTGTTTCAAGTTCTTCCTGTTTACAGATTAAAACCTACTAACAACATATGAAAGGAGACAGGTTGATCTACTTGGTGTCTTTCCCAGTCTTTAGGTTTGTTCCCAATTTTTTTATCTCTGAAGTGATCCTCTGCCTTCTGGATTTTTCTTTTCTGTACTTTGATCCTGTTTAATTTGCTCTGCCTACATTCGCAGGGTTTTTTCTGATCTCCAGTTGGTCTCCCTTTAAAAACCTGACATTTTCGTCGGCCAACTTCTTGTTTATTGCAATTCTGGAATTGGAGGGGCCTAAAGCAGCAGGCCTTATCTGCACTCCAAGAAGAGAACCATTGCACTGCTTTGAACAACTGCCATTGGGTTTACAACATAGATAATCTATTACCCTAGCAGAGTAAATCCCTCTCACACTCAGAGACTGGGGTTAAATACAGCCCCTTAAAGTCAATAAATTTGGAAGCAACACACACTATCTTTCATACATCGTCAGACAAAAATTAAGACATAAAGGGCCAAATTCCCAGTAAATTACTGTAGATCACTACCCTATCCATTTCCTCTGCCTTCTCGAGAATGGAGACAGAGAAGGCTCCCTTCCAAGTAGATGCTACAACCCAGTGAGAGAAGAAGTAGTGAAGGCTGTCTCTGTCTGACTACGGTGAGAGAAGAGGTAGCCACTGCAGCCTTTTAATAAAAACCATGCCCAGCAAGAGCAGAGGCATCAAAGGCTACTTTGACTCCACTATCGTACAAAAAACAGAGCTAGTGAGGAGCCCAGTTATAATTCAGATCAAAGTAGCAGCCCCCTGGGTGCCTAACCCAGAGTACATCTCCAGCTTACCTTAGCCCACTCAGATTTCTCAGTTCGACCGCTGTGACTAGGACCAGCAGCAAACAGTCAAACAATACAGTTCCCTCAGATGTTTCATTGCCAGCATGAGGTCAGGGAAGGCCAGATGCTCCACGCAGCATGGATGCAAACAGAGGAAGCCCACCCGACGGGTTGCTGCTGCTCAGGGACAGGTAGCCTGCCTGGACAATCAACCCAAAATTACTTCAAAACTCCGGTTCTTGAAAAACCTGGCCATTCTCTCGGACACGACGGACAGCAAGGGCCTACCAGCCCGTCTAACACTCATAATAGTAGTACGGACCAGGGCCACATCTCAGTGCTGAGCCCCGGACATGGTTGATTTCTACCTTTGGGTCACCAAGGCGTTCCTGACAAAGCTGAAGGCGGGCGCCCAGTAAGCACAGCAAGTGGGATCTTAGATACGGGTGAACTGGAAGAGATCATTGACCTAGCCTCTTAGCCAAACTGCCAGGGCGAGGGTCTACCAAGTCAACTAACCCACCCCCCATGGCAGATAGCAATCCAGCAGTGAAAAATGGTACCACACTCCAAACTTCACTTTTAGCAACTATCCCCCAGGGCCCCCTAGTATCAAACGAACCAACGGTCACATCCTCAAGGACTGTCCTTATCTAGTCGGACGGTTAAGAGCAACCCTGTGTCGACAAGAACTGTTGGAATAGACCCAGTTCAAGAAGGCAGAGTCCAGGTGACACCCCAGGTGTGCAATGAGCACATGGAAACCTCATACCTAACACAGCAAGAGTGGGACAAGATGTTAGCTTCTTACAGCACTGAAAATGAACAAGAAGCCATTCCAGAAAAAATGCAACCCCCTGCCGGGTCCCCTCAATTAGAAAATGCAGCAAAAGGGAACATCTCCCCAGACAAGGGATTCTGGTCCTCCATGCTAAAAACCATTCAATCCATGGTCGACCCCATGGACTATCACTCAGCGAAGATGGACATTCAAAGAGAGCTACTAAACACTCTGGCAATGCACGTGGTTGGGATCAATGGCAAAATTGCCGACTTAAACAGCCTCATCAAAGGGCCCAAAACGAAACAAAGGAGCTAGCCCTAAGGTGTACATGCTCCTCTATATTGGAGAAACTGAGCCCACTACCCGCCACCTTAGACAAACAAAGAGAACCCCCTCCCACCAGGTGAGACCCCAGACAATAGAACCGGCCTAGGGGCGAAACAGCCTGAATCAAAGACAATCCCCATCATACTCAGCCCCCCTCAGATGAACCACCCCCCTGTTGCCCACAACCATCTCCAAACCCCACCCCCCTCAACCACCAAAGAACACACCAACAGGGCTAGCGGTTCCTGTTGCAGAAGGCCAGGACACTAAGCCACAGGACTTAGAACAGCTCAAGTCCATGAACCCCAAGATCAGTCCACCTCCTGTTTCAGTGGCCCAGAATTCAAGGAAAGGGCCACCCTCTACACACAACCTCCTGTCCATTAACACAACTCAAGATAACTTCATTCGTGCAAGCTTGGGGCTCGCTAATCCCAGTAATGACGACACACAACATCTTTCCCGGAATACACTCTGCAAAAGCAACCTGGTCCTAAGAAGGATCATACAAAACATTCTGGAAGGACCCCTAGCTTCACACAGGGGCCAAGTGAACACACTGTCAACCAGCCCTCAGATGTTGGACAAGTGCACACCAGCATTATGCGAGAGCTCCCAAACAAGGGAAGACAGTGCAACCCTGTTCCACCCGCTCTACTGCTCAACAGGAAATAACGACATCCTTAACCGTGACATCATAATACTGCTGAACCAGATTCCAGAACTTATTGGGGCTACCTCCAACGACATTGAATATGTCCAATTCGTTAACACAAATCAAGGGCACCAGAGTGACTCAACAAAGGTCACCTGGGGCTCAACGAACATGGCTGATAAGGTACAGTGTGAAAGCAAACGCTTTCTGGCATGGGGCATAATCATGGAAAGATACTCAGAACCAGGGTACCCACATCTACTAAGGAGGCCCAAAGGCACAGAGTCAGGGCAAACAAGAACATTATCAAAACCCTACTCGGTGTTAAAAACAGCGCTAGGTGTAATCTCACCAAGCAAGGAAAAAGCATCTGAATTAGACACTATTTGCCACTCTTTTATTTAGTACAGGACAGGGTCTGTGGCGAACAATCCACAACGTGCAAGGTGACCAGGGCAGTACAAGTAAACATTACAGAACTCACAACCCCACCCATCCAACTCTTCTCATGGAATACACACTGTCTAGCAAGCAAGCTCAAAGGCCGGACCCCCTTACCTTCTTCCAAACCTTCTCAGTGATCGAACGCCAGGAGACTTTGGCCCAAGAACCAATTGCCATCCCCGGGTTCTCACACAGAATAGTCCTGATGACCAAAAAAACAAATTCAGGCACGGGGGCGTGGCCAAGCACTCAAGATGGCAGACGCGTTCTGTTAGAGCTCCGTGTTCCATACCCCGATTATCCTGAGCATCGCCGCATCAAGCCCCCAAAACTGAATTTACAGGGGCGGTGACCATAAAGGGGCACGGGCTGCGTCCAGAGTGGGGCTCCTTGAGGCTGCGGACACATTAGCAGCGGATATCTTGTGGGTGTGGCCAGTCGCAGGCCTTGACTGGCACCTCTCCTGTGCACCGTCCGGTGCCGCGGACGTGGCGGCTAGATCTCCTGCCCCTTGGCGGTCGAGATACGGCACCCTCCAGAGCCTGTGAAAGCCGGTGAGGCTTGGCAGCTACTCAGTGGCCCGGGACGGGGCTACCGTACATCGGATGCCTGGGGCGTTGATGCAGACGATGTGGCGGCGACAGAGATGCTGATCCCCGGCCAGGAGGCCTGACTGGTGGATCACCTTCCCGTGCATGAGGAGCCGCTTCAAGGGACCAACTATACACAGGCAGAACGAAGATTACACAGGTGAGCCCGGTGGGCTGGCACTCGGTGGCCGACGGGGGAGGGGGTGGTCCGGGGGTCGATCGGGCCCAGGCCCCCTCGTTCATAGATGTGCCGCAGCTGAGCCAGCCTGTGGGGCACCCAACTGCCTGGGAATCCAACGCCCGGTGGCTGGGAACAGTGCGGAGGTCATATCGGGCCCAAGCAGACTCTCTCCTTGGCAACCGCAGCCCGTGCGACTCCTGGGGCAACAAGGACACAAACTACCGGGGATGTGGGAGGCCCAGGGGCCGGTCGGGCCCAGGCTCCCTTGGTGATCACCACCCCGCCAACGTTGCAGGGATGATTGGGGATGCGGGAGGCTCGGGGGCCGATCGGGCCCAGACTCCGCTGGTAACCACTGCCCCGACGACAGAGCAGAGAACGTGGTACCGCAGTCCTACACCGGGGTCTCATCGGGCCCATGCTTACCTCCTCCCATTACTCTTGGCCCTTTGGGACAACTGGGGTGCTGCTGCGATAATCACTGGCCCTGTCTCCCGGGCCCGCACCCCCTTGGGGAATGCATGGTGTGGAGAAATCAGCCCAGGCTAGCGAGCTAACTTCTCCGGTGACGCCGGTACCGCAGCCCGACATTGCGGGGCGCTGAGGCCCACTTGTGGCCTCCCCCTTTTCCCCATTGGATCACCACGAGACTCCCATGCACACCAGGACACTACCGCACTGTGGGGTCTGTGCCTCCTGCAGAGGAGCCATATTGAGCACATATTGCGCCGGATAAGACAGGGTGTGGGCTGTGAGCCCCTTCTTTGTCCCCCCTCCCTGTGGATCCCAACCTCGACTTTAGGGACTAAGAGAGCAGGTTGGTCTCTAACTGGATCAGGCGCGCCTGCAGTTTCACGACCCACAAAACACAACCACCTGGGCCGACTGGGTGATACCCAAGGTGCCTGATTACACCTGTGAGGAACTGGTCGAAGCACACACCTCTGAATTACCTCCCTCATGGCAGCCACCACAAACACGAGCTGTGCACAGGCTGCTCCCTATACCCAACGCACAGCAATTAGTTATGGGCCGTCTCCGCTCTACCACTCACCACTACAATCCACCGCATGGCGCGAGCGGGGGGTCATCCAAGGGTGCAGGGAATCTCCGGAGCCCGACCGCCCTGATCTCTCGACCAAATTGGACTCAGTACTGGCAGCAGTGGAAAAAATTGGCATGGCACTAGAGCAGACCCGTACCTCTCTAGAGAACAGAATCGACAGCATCACATCTGACTTCACGCTCTTGCGGGCAGACCATCAAAAATTGGCCGAGCGTGTGCATGACAACAAACTTACGCTTGCGGACCTCCAACCCAAATCCCCTAACCATACTGTGACCCTACAGGACCTACTGGATTGGGTCTGCACCCTCGAAGAGAAACTGGATGATGCGGAGGGACATTCACGCCGCAATAATGTGCGGGTAATTGGTTTACCGAAGGGGACAGAGGGTCAAGACCCAGTGGGCTACACGGAGTCCTGGAAGAGAGAGTTGCTCCCCCTGGGTACACTCTCCCCACAATTTCTAGTTGAGCGCGCTCACAGGGTCCCACCCATAAGCCTCTTCCGGGGGCTAACCCACGTCCCTTCTTGTTTCGCCTGGTAAATTTCCGCGATAGGGATGTGATACTGAGAGAGGTGGGGAGGCACCCTGGACCCAAGATACAAAATGTCACCGTCTCCTTCTTCCCCGACTACACTGCTCAAGTGCAAAAGAGGCGTGCCACCTTCGGGCAGTGAAGCGTCAACTACGGGATCTTGACTTACGCTAATCTATACTCTTTCCAGCACACCTCCGGGTAATCCAAAATGGCAACACTCGATTCTTTGACTCCCTGTCCGAGGCCTGGGATTGGCTGGAAGAAAACAGACTGGCAACTACACATAGGCCCCAAGAGGACTCCCTGACACCAAAAAGGGGCCGGCGCAACCGTCAAAGAGGTAAAGGTGGAGACGCACGGTGGAGGGCATCACCAATCAATGCCCCAGATGCAGAGCAGATTAGATCGGAACGCCAAGAGGCATTACAGGTGGCTGCCGCCCTCCAGTCTGCGAGATCATCACCATCCAGGTCCTGTGGGGATGCTGATTCCACGCTGGAGTGGTTGGCTGACTCTGGCTTGCCCCGTCTGCTGGACATCACGCCTCAGACATCAGATGCAATTATTTGACAATGCTGCTTATGTTAACCCTATAATAATCATACTACACGCACTGTTGTGGTGACTCTCAGTCAGTCCTCATGCCTGCCCCCGGCAACTCATGTCTCATGCCTGCGCTACACCACACATATGCGGTGTCAAGCTTTGACGCCACTTCATAATGTTACTCATTCGGGGGATGGGCCACTCTGTCTCATTCCTACCATACATGCCCCCTTTTGGAGTCAATATCTGACCACGTGTTAATTGCCATAGTTAGGCACAACTGTTTAGGTTGACTCCCGTTTGGGGTTCGCTCTCATGAAGTTACACGACTTATTGGTTATACATTTGTTTTTCCCCATAGAGTTATCGCCTTACCTAGAGACCAGTTGCTGCGTTGAACACGCATGTAGTGTAAATCTGCTACATAGACTGAGTTTAACTGAATCACACCACCCTCATGACTAGTATTAACATCATAACCTGGATCGTAAGGGGCATGCATACTCCCGCGTGCAGGTACTCTATATATGCGTATTTACTACATAGGTCTGCCGGGATTGCCCCACTACAGGAGACACACTTGATGAACCTAGAGGCAGTCTGGTTGCGACGTCGCTGGCGTGGACATGTGTACAACACTAACTACTCTTCCCTAGCCAGAGGTGTACTGATCTGGGTGAAAGCGGGGGTCCCTTGGGAGGAGAAGGAGGTGGTGACCGATCCTGCTGGACGCTATGTTTTCCTCAAGGGTAGGCTTAATGGGCAGCCCCTTCTTCTAGGCTCCATTTATTCACCTAACATGGAACAGAGCGCCTTCCTTTGTAGCCTTTCCGCACTCCTACCCCACTGGAAAGATATCCCGTTGCTCCTGGGGGGATTTCAATTCGGTCCTGGATGTCTCACTCGATCGCTCTTTCCCACCCCTCACACTCACCACAGCCTCTTCAAACGCACACTCCCTATGCAACTGGATGGGGCACTGGTCCTTAATGGATGTCTGACACACGGATATACTCCTTCTACCCACCAGTCCATAACCTGCATGTGCGGCTAGAATGCATATTGACCTCAGCAGCACTGATCCCCCTCATCCAAAACACTGAGTACCTGGGCATTACGCACTCCAATCATAACCCCCAGATCATGCTACTTAACTGGGAGGCGAGAACCCCCCGGTCCCAACCTGGTGACTACAAATAGCAGCATTGGAAGATCAGTCGTTCTGTAGTTCCCTGGAAACTGCAGTACTCGACTATTTCGAACACAATGCTGGCTCCACAGACTCCCCCTTGACAGAATGGGAGGCGTTTAAGGTCCCGACCAGGGGGCACTGCCTGGGCCTCACATGGAACATTCGCAAGCAACTAGACACAACAACTCAACAAAATAAAACCCTTCATCCCGCCCAAGGACCTCAAACAAGCCACTCAATCACTGGTGCTATCTAGACTCGACTATGGGAATGCAGTCCTCACCGGTACAGCAAAATCCCATCTAGCTCCCCTCAAAACAACTCTCAATGCAGCAGCCAGAATGGGCACCGGAGTTAAGAAATACGATCACATATCACCCGCACTCAGAGAGAAATGCGTGCCAGCTTCAGAACTGCCTGCCTCACGCACAAAGCCCTACACACAGGGAAACCTGACTACCTGGCCTCCAAACTCAAGAAGGCCGGTCAGACAAGAAACCTCAGGAGCTCCAACACGCTACTCCTCATCCCTATGAAAACACGCAAACAAAAAACCGCTGCACGATCCTTCGCTGGAAACGCGCCAAAAATTTGGAACTCCATCCCAGCTGATATCAGGACTATCCCTTCCTTTGTAAAATTAAAAAAACTCCTAAAAGACCTCTTCCTCAACCGTGCCTTCCCGAACTGATAGCCACCGCCAAAGCGCACAAGCCTGCACTCTGCAGCACAGACACCTGACACTGTGTCATTAAGACCTACCTCTTCCCCGCTCCCCGACCCCTTCCTCGTTCCCTCCTCCCTGAAAGAGGTTCAGCCCAAGACATTGTGCACTCATTGAGGTTATCTCAGGACTTCCCTACCTCAATGTTGCACAGCACGCTGGGACTTCCGAACCAATATGTATACCTCTGCCTTATTGTGTGACTCCTGCATTAAAACTGTTGTAAAGCGCTCCGATACCTCGGGTCTGGCCAGCGCTATATAAAACTCTTTAATAAATAATAATAAATAATAAATAAATAAATCGACACATCCCTGTCTGCTATTGAGCGGCAACTCCTTCGCTGGGAATCATTGTCTATCAACCAACCCGAAGCCAAAGCACAATTGGACAACATCCAAGCAGATCGTTCAGAACTTCTGGAAAAGCTGCGCTGTCACAACTACCTAGCTCACTCAGTACGCACCCACTCAACATCTGATAAGGCAGGTAAACATCTTGCATATTTAATTAGGCAGGAACACCCACACCGTCCCATGCAGTCATTAGTGGACGAGCTAGGGCAAATGAGATATACACAACTGGCCATTCACGCAGTCATGACAAGACATTATTCTAGGCTTTGTACTTCCGACTCGCATGGGGACTGCCAACAAATAAGTGTGTTTTTGGACACTGAAGAACTACCTACATTACCTCTTGACCAGCACCTAGCATTGGACTCCCCCTTAACAGTAAATGAAGTCCGGGAAGCACTGTCGTCACTGGCATCCGGGAAAACACTGGGACCAAACGGGCTTCCTACAGAATTATTTAAGACATATGTGGAAATCCTTGTGCCACACCTGCACACCCTCTTCGCCACTGCAGTAAGCCAAGCTGCCCTGCCACCCTCATTATGCACGGCTAATGTGGTCTCCTTATTGAAACCGGGAAAGGATCCCACATCCCCAGGGTCTTACAGATCTTAAACACAGACTACAAAATACTGGCGAAGATCCTCGCAAACCGGCTCGTGCCTTATATCCCCTCACTGGTGCATCCGGACCAAAACGGGTTCATCCAGGCCCGTAACACAGCTCTCAACATTCATCGTTACTTCAGGGTGGCAGAGTACTCCCCTCTAACCTGGCCCCGTTCGGGCTGCCTGGTGCTGGATCTCTAGAGAGCCTTTGATTCCCTCGAATGGGATTATCTCTTCGCGACCTTGCCCAAGTTTGGCATAGGTCCCTTCTTTCTTAACATGGTCAGGCTATTATACAAGCACCCGACGGTCCGCGTCAAAACAGGACTCTATATCTCAGACCCTATAAGAGTTGGTCATGGGACACGACAGGGCTGCCCATTATCCCCCCTCCTTTTTTCGCTAGCAGTCGAGCCATTGGCGGCGTACATCCGCTCGCATGTTGACATGGGTGTCCCCCTTGGAGACGGCACACACACAATGTCGCTATACGCCGATGACTTGCTACTGTATATGAGAGACCTCCACTCCATCCCTCCCTCCTTGGACTTAGCACTTTCATTATTCACCAGGCATCAGGGCTATGTGTCTTTGCGGCGAAGTCCATTCTCTTTTCCTTCTTGTTGACATGCCCAGACCCGGGGTACTCACTGGGTGGGGTTCCAGTGCCATGGGGTACTGACGCCTTCAGATACTTAGGAGTACGTATATACCGAAGGAAGGCGGACCTAGTTGAGGGAAATGTCGTCAGAGCCACCTCTGCTATCCAGTCACAGATGACCTTCTGGAGGACTCTCCCACTGGCTGTCTCTGGCAGAGTTGCCATCACAAAGATGGTGATCCTCCCTCGCCTTCTCTACTACTTTGCTACCCTGCCTATCTTCATTTCCCCCTCCTTTTGCTGTAAATGGGAAAAAACAGTCAAGGATTTTGTCTGGGGGACGTTGAGTCATAGAGTTTCCATGAGGAAGCTTTATCTACCAACAGGGCAGGGTGGGCTTGCAATGCCTAACTTCGAGCACTATTACCTAGCCGCTCAGTTACAATGGATAGCCAGATGGCTAGCTTCTCAGCACTTGGCAGACACAGCCTCACTACAACCTCCTGTGACACATCACTCTTTACTTTACATATTCCACTCGTGCGCGAAACCCAAGGATATAAATTCCCTATCACTCTCCATAGCATACAAATGTTACCGGCGAAGCCTATTTATCACTCGTGACACTACACCGTACGCCCCTGCCATCACCTTATTGGGTACACCACGAGGAAGCACATTCACCACGGCAATCGAACTGCGTGGCTGGGACACAGCGGGCATTCATGACACAAGGGACCTCTTTCTTGATGGCTCCCTCATCCTATACGCAGAGCTTATATCAGAGGATAGTCTACACCCTGGACAATTTATATTACATTGCGTGCTCATAGCCTCCCTGTCTTCCAGATGGGGCAATCTCACCACAGAACCTCCCACACACCATACGATCCAATACCTACATATAATGGGGGAAGGGAGTCATCTGACTCGCTGGTTTGCATCGTCACTCCGTCAACACACAGCGATTGCCCTAACCCCCCTAAGACAACATTGGGAGGATGACCTGGGGCGTGCTCTCATGGACAAGGAGTGGACGGCCGTGTTGGAGGGCCCAACGCGCGTCCCTCAAAATCAGCACTTTAGACAGATTCCGTTCTTCATCTTACACCGGGCATACCTCGCCCCAGCCCAGATTAATAAGTACTTCCACCTCACTGACGCAGCTTGACCTAGATGCCGTTTAACCGACACTGATCTACTGCACATGTTATGGCATTGCCCCGCTCTGGGTGAATACTGGGCTACCGTAACAGCTACCCTGGCCAATTGTACTGGGCGCGACATCCCTTTTCACTGGGAGGTATACATTTTACATCTCTTTAAAAGGAGTTAGAAAAACAGGGCCACCTCCCGATTTCTTGACTTAGGCCTAATTACAGCAAAGCGCTTGATCACCTAACGATGGAAAACCCCGATATCCCCCCACGCAATAGCCTGGTGCCATTCACTGCTCAACTGGGCCAGGGCGGAAGGAGTAGCCTTGCAAAGGGAAGACATGTTGGGTCTTCTCAAGTTTCCCCTGGACAGCAGTTGGGGAACTATAGTGCCAGACCTACAGGGCCTGGAAGAGCCCACGGACGACTCCCAAGAGAGTTTAGGGAACCAGGCAATACAAATGTCGCATTCTGATGTTGCGCCCATGGAGGCACAGAAAGGGCAGAGTCCCACAAACGTTGCTTAGCACACTACAGCATGCGACACCCACCACCTACTGTTGGCAGATGATCCCACGTGTCAATACACTAAGCAACAGGTCTCAGGCGGTTATCCCTTCCCTGGATTGGCTTACTTTGTCTTCATTTTGTTGTATCCCTCTCCCACAGTTCAAATATGCGACATAACACATACAGAGCATAGGCACGTTGTATACCACAAAGCCTGTCCTGGTCCTTATTGTCAGTGGAGTGCATCCTTTTAAGGAACAATCCATACCCCCCACATACGCAACTCGTCATTGCACAATAGAACTACTGTATCAACATCCTCAAATCTCTAATGTAGTTAAATATGTATGATGTCATTACACAATTGTATTTGTTTGAAATGAAATGTCAATAAAAAGATTTAAACAAAAAAAAGAAAGCAAATTCAGGCACAGCAGAGGGGGCCACGCTATTTACCTGTCCACAGCTTTAAAAGTCAGCAGCAAGGAACAAAAACCTGGCTCGGACAACCTTCAAATACTATACATAACAATGCTATCACACAGCCATCACAACTGCCACAGTGACCTTAGTAAATCTCTATGCACCACCTAGCTGGAATCTGAAGAAGGTGTGTGACAGCCTCCTCAAAGTATAGGCGTCCCACCCACACTCCATTATCATAGTTACAGGAGACTTTATTATGTACCTGCTTGGTGTATTACCAAAGATTGAAATTATTGAGGCACAAGAGCGCCAATGGGATATCCCAATACAAGCAAACACAGAGTTAGGGAGGAGGGACCATAAGGGCCTCAACCTGCTCGGCAAACTGGAGCATCTGAGTTTTAAGGCCCTCAACAGCCACTTTCAAGACGACATTCCACCAGTCAAGTCCTTCCATTCTATCAATGGTAACTCTCTGATCAACTACACGTTTGTATCCCCATCTTTATTATAGCAAGTCCTCTCTTTCAAAATGTGCTAAAAAATGGAGCATGACCATTTGCCCTTGGAGCTCGAACTTGCCCTTGATTTCACTGAGAACACCCGCACCTCCGACCCATCGGGTTCAACCTACCTGACCGACCTAAGGAGGGTAAAAAGGACCCCATCCACTATTGAATTCCTGGAACAGGAAGCTGAAAAACATTTAAAACAGACCCAGATTTCTAGGAACTCCCCAAGAGAAAACTGTGAAGCCTTCATAGCCTTTTTCTCCCAACAACCTGCCTCAAAAGTAAAATCTTTCACAGCATGTCTGATAACTGGTGATCCTGCACTAGGATGAAACAAGTGCACAAACAGGACAAATAAACTTCTGACGAAGAAAGTCAACAAAGCTCTGTGACAGTGCAGCGGTTCCCCCATAACAAAACTCTTATAGCCAACTTAAGGCTTAAGAAACAGGAGATAAATAGGGTGGCCTGGATCAAAAAAGGAAAATACAGAATCCTACTGGGCCAAGCTAAACTGGGACACTAAGCATTATAACCCCAATGCTTTCTGGCAAACAGTTAACGCCCTAAAAAACACATTACAATCACGCCCAAAATCCAACCTGTCTGAGGAAGCCTGGAACACTTGCCTTCTTGCACACTTCAATAACAATGCTAGCCTAGAGGACTCACCAGTACGTTCATGAGCAGTCACAACTGATGAGCACAGTGCGTCAGGTGCACCGCCCAGTGGCACCGGCGATGTGCAAACTATAGAAGAAGCTATAGTCCAAAGACAGATAACCAAAAGCAGAATCACTGGCGCCCCCGGCCCAAATGGAATCACTCAGGCCATTTACAAGATCAATCCAGCAAAATGGTCAGGGCACCATGCCCCCTTATCCAACATAGCACCTACCTTCAAGGAACAGACAAATCTAAAGCTGAAAACTGTAGACTGATAACCCTCATTGACAATTAGGCGAAGTACTACGCGGACATTCTACTGGAACAGATACTTAATTGGGCCAACACAAATTCAATCATCCCGATTAACCAGATGGGTTTCACACAAAAAACAACACCCGGACAAACATCACGGCACTGACCCTACTGCGCGATTCTTCCAAAATGGCCAAATTACCAGTATACCTCTGCTTTATTGACTACAAAGCTGCCTTCAACTGTGTCAACCGGAAGAGGCTTTGGAGTAAATTAAAGAACTGGTCTGCACCACCAAATATCTACACTCCAACACTTGGGTGAGAAAAAAGCTGGGCAGCAGGGCTAACCTCTCCAGAGATATTCCAACATCCTGCGGGCTCCAGCAGGGTTGTGCCTAGCTCTAGCCTCCACTCACTTCAATCTATTTCTGGTGGACCTCTCATAGTCCTGTCTTTGGTGAACTCCCATACCCCAAAGCTTGGTTCCATTTCCTTTTCAAATCTCCTCTACGCTGAAGATTTTGTGCTGCTCAGCGAGACAAAGGTTTGGTTGCAACGTCTTCTGAACACCACCCAAGAATAGTCATAAAAAAATGGCCTGACAATCAACATCAAGAAAACTAAAATCATGAATTGTTCTAGAAAAACAAGCAGTAAAATCAGCTGGTTACTTGACTTTACCTAGCTTGATGAAGTAAACGAATGCAAATACCTCGGACTCACACTTAATAGCAGAGGAACATTCAAGCCCCAAAGGGAGGATATAAAAAGGAAAGGACTTGCACTGGCAGCTGGCTTCAGAGCACTATTCAGAAATCTGAATGGTCTGTCATATAGCCCCATCCTAAAAAGAGCAAAGACTAAGGTGGTGCCAACCCTGGCGTATGGATGCGAAGCTCTCCAGGGCAGGGTTTCAAAAAACTCTGACCTATAGGGAACTCTTCCAACTCCCAAGATACACCTCACCCACCCAAATCAGGTGAGATTTCAGGCTAGCCAAAAAGGCAACAGCAAGACTCACCGCTTTTAAAAAGCATGTCCTACAGGTTTAAGACTGCTGACAAGAACACCATTAACCACAACGTTTGGCTGGAAATTAACAGAACCAATTCAGTGATAGGAGATTACCTTAAAAGATCTATTGACTTGCTTGGTAGACTCCAACTGCGGGCTATATCACCAAGCCCTGAAATGTTCTGAAGTACTGTGAACAAATCCTTAAAACAAATCTCATCCCTGGAGGGCAAGGCATCCCTCAAGTAACACGTCCACGCGTGGATAGTGCTTAACAGTTACACCTCCCTTAAACCACAGCAATATCTGGGCGAGGCTTTCAGAAGCAGGATAAAGGCTAATCTTTTAAAATAATGCTTAGGCTTCCTCCCTTCTAATCCACACACAGCACCATTGGTAAGGGAAGAGGGAGAAGACCCATGTAAACTGTGTGGTCAACCAAAGGAGGACGCAATTCACAACATTTGCCTTTGCAAGTCCACCTTAAGCCTGCTCTGCCACTGGTCTGCCCCTTTTGGGACCAGCTAGGGGTGAGCACCTGCAGACAAGCCATAATAACTTTCTTAAACTCCGGAGATCTCTGAATAATCGCCCAAACAGAAAAGTACCTTCAGTGTGTCGATCAGGCGCAAAAGAAAGTACCCTACCTTCCAGAACAGCTCAGCCAGCCTCGAACACCTGCTCTCCATGCCAATGGAAATGAAGTTTCCTTCTAATCACATGAAATATAGTCCCGGTTTAAGGCTGCCCCAGCCCACATGTTGCGCTAAAACAACTATTTTGCACAAGCCCTCCTTCTTGCATAAAGCACTTTCCCTACCAAAGGGCCATACAAACCATTTGCATGTTTGCACTGATAAACATCCATAGCAAGGGAATTATCTCTACCGCTATACTACATAACCCTTGCACAAGTTTCCTGTCTGCTTAAGCAGACTTGCTAGTGGCCTTAGGTGGGATAACGACAATCTATTTTATACGTCTGCCACGAAGCCTCTTTCAGATTTGCACAATGAAAGAATCCAAAAGCCTAGCCGACAGACTAGTACACTGACTGCACTTCGAATGGCCGTTTAGCAGCTCTTTGCACATTGCACAATGAAGGACTCCAACATCCTAACCGACAGACCTGGACACTGAATACCTCCTCTTCCTATATCTGGCAGGGACGTTTAATCACTTTTATTGTATTTATTTACTTATTAATTTCTCTCTTATAATGTAATGGTTTTAACTAATCCAACAATAAATCTTCATTTGTACCTTTGTGAGAAGCAACTCCTTCCCTCTATACACATGTGTATTAAAGATTTTACTGTAAGCCAAATGTAACTGAATCTAATGTACTGACAGATATATTCATTTGTGTTTGAAAGTGCACAGCCATATTGAATGTGCACCATTGATTTAATACTTTAAAGTTGTCCAGACTAGGCCTGTTTTTGTAAATGTTGCAGCTTATAACGTGAGAATGGAGAAGGACAGTGAAACCCTTGATGATGCGAACAGAGGGGTGTTACCCGTTGGACTCTGGTGGAAATATCTAGTGTTCACCCTGCCTGATGTTACACCACTTTTCCTTGGACTTTGAGAGGTTTAGACCTCTATACTTATTCCCTTTGACTCTTTCAGAGTGTGGCTTAGGCTAACACTCAAATTCCCCTGACCCAAGAAGACTCTTGACTGAGCTTCTGAGATGCTGACACCTTCCCATACTTCCCGAACTTTCCTGGCTTTCCCTATTTTTCTGCATTTCCCTGATTTTTGAGATACCTTAGACTATCGAACCATCCTCTTAGTTTGGACTTTAACTTAGACAATTCTAGATTTTACTCATGTATAGAAGAGACAATCGGAAACTCTTATCTGGGCACCCAATTTTGTTATGGATCTTTTGTATTTCTGTGACTGAATTACTTGTGTGTCTCATAGTAGTACACTTAAACTTCTTTAGGAAGTTGGGTTTCCCAGTTGTTATGCTGTATCTTTATAGCATGGTGCTATGATTTGTGTACTTGATCTTCACTGCTAACATGTGATAAACCTTCTTAACTATAGTCACTGATTCCCGGTCCTTATTGTGTAGCCAAATGGGTTACACTGTTAATTGAAATGGATTGAATGTAATGTTAACTCCCATCACATCTCAGGCGGAAAAGAAAGATTCATCGGAGGACAAATGGAAAGAGGGTTGGCCCAGAGTGCTAAGGCTGTTTGTTTTTTCTGTGTTTGGGCTGTGAAATTAATGCAAATCTCTCCACTGAAGATATAACTTTTACATATTTCAGAAAGCTGAAATATAAGTTTTTTCTGTTGTTGCGATTAACTGTATTTTCGTTTTCTGGGAGCATCTGTAACTATGGAATGAGGACCTATTACATCATTTTACAACTTTAACTAAGATAAGGAAATTTGTGATACTCACGCATTGAATTTATTGTCAACAAGTACATAACAAATAGAATTCATCTTAATCTACATAAAGTTTCTTTGCATGCTTTCTGGCTTATAAAAGAAAATGGCCAAACAAGCCAAATAAAAACCATCTTGCTTATGCATCCCTGTGCAACAAAATGAACAATTGCCCTAACAGTGAGCCACACAAACAGTTTCCAACATTGTATCACACAGCACTCCACTCTACTGTATGAGACGCCACTCCAATTTAACAGTTTCCTCGACTCTACGCTATGCCACTTCTATGTATGCCACCCCTCTCTACGCAAATCCACTGTACCCTAGTCCACTCTATGCCACTCCACAATACAACACTCTACTCTACGCCACTCCACTCTTCTACACTCCACTGTACAGTATTCCACTGTACGCTATTTCACTCTATGCTACTCCACTCTCCGCCACTACAGTGTACGCCACTCCACTCTATGCCGCTCCATTGTATGACACTCTCTTCTACTCTATATAACTCCACTCTATAAAAGTCTACCACATTGCATGGCACTCTATGTCATTCTACTCCACTCTATCCCTGTACACTCCACTGCCCAACTCTATACTTCACTCTATGCCCATACACTCTATTCCACTATACAACACAGCACTCCACTCTATTGTATGAGACCCCACTCCAATTTATAACAGTTTACTACCTATGCTATGCCTGTACACTCCAATCCATGCCACTCTACTCTGTGGCACACCAATACACTCTATTGTACTATACTCCACACTGCATTACACCCCTTCACTTGACTCTACTCCACTGTACAAGACTTTACCTCACCTCATTGTATAGCAGCACTCTGTGCTGCTATTCAATGATCCACTCTAAGCAGCTCCACTGTTTCACACTCTACTGTATTCTATGTGACTCCACTCTTCTACACTGTAAGCCACACTCTGACACTTTACTCCTGCCTATACCCCTTCACTCTACTGTACAACACTGTACTAAACTGTATGCCACTGTACAACACTCTACTGCACTCTACTCTATGACACTCTGGTCCACTACGCAACACTGTACGCCACTCCACTCTACGCTGCTCAGTGCCATTGTATTCTATAACAACATATGCCAATCCACTGTACCACACTCTACAACACTGTACTTTACTGTGCACCACTCCACTCTACAGAAATCAACTAGACTGTATGCCACTCTACTGTAGTTTCATTTCCATCCTTTTTCTTTTACTCAGTTTCAAGTTATTAAAGTTTAGAAGGTGTTTTAACGTGTCTACTTCTCACTCTTTCCCAATTCCTATAGCCAAAAAGAAGATGTAACAATTTGGAATTACATCCCGATGGTGAGCCTAGCACTGATTCATATAGCTAGAATTTCTCAGTGTCTGGATCATATTTGGTGCAGTGCAAGTAACAAAGTTAGTAGGTGTGATCTCACATTCTCCCTGAACCTGGGATAATGTGTGGGTGATGCCACAATACTTAACATAATCGTGCACTTAGCACGTTTCCTGTGTGGCCTAACAAAATTGAGGCAAAGTGTTTCACTTGAATCATAATTGAAGTGCATTCACAGTAGAATTGGAGAATTAATTTACAGTGTGTCTTACTTCATTAAACAATATTTACTGTTTGGATGATTGAATAGAACCCATCTTCACAATATAATCATGTGTTTACTTTAGAAACAACAATGATTTATGTAATGTGTGCACTGTTGTTTTGTATATTTCATTTAAAATGTAGTTCTTAGCCATAAATATACATGTGTATTAAAGATTTTACTGTAAGCCAAATGTAACTGAATCTAATGTACTGACAGATATATTCATTTGTGTTTGAAAGTGCACAGCCATATTGAATGTGCACCATTGATTTAATACTTTAAAGTTGTCCAGACTAGGCCTGTTTTTGTAAATGTTGCAGCTTATAACGTGAGAATGGAGAAGGACAGTGAAACCCTTGATGATGCGAACAGAGGGGTGTTACCCGTTGGAATCTGGTGGAAATATCAAGTGTTCACCCTGCCTGATGTTACACCACTTTTCCTTGGACTTTTGAGAGGTTTAGACCTCTATACTTATTCCCTTTGACTCTTTCAGAGTGTGGCTTAGGCTAACACTCAAATTCCCCTGACCCAAGAAGACTCTTGACTGAGCTTCTGAGATGCTGACACCTTCCCATACTTCCCGAACTTTCCTGGGTTTCCATATTTTTCTGCATTTCCCTGAATTTTGAGATACCTTAGACTATCGAACCATCCTCTTAGTTTGGACTTTAACTTAGACAATTCTAGCTTTTACTCATGTATAGAAGAGACAATCGGAAACTCTTATCTGGGCACCCAATTTTGGTATGGATCTTTTGTATTGCTGTGACTGAATTACTTGTGTGTCTCATACTAGTACACTTAAACTTCTTTAGGAAGTTGGGTTTCCCAGTTGTTATTCTGTATCTTTATAGCATGGTGCTATGATTTGTGTACCTGAACTTGACTGCTAACATGTGATAAACCTTCTTAACTATAGTCACTGATTCCCAGTCCTTATTGTGCAGCCAAATGGGTTACACTGTTAATTGAAATTGATTGAATGTAATGTTAACTCCCATCACATCTCAGGCGGAAAAGAAAGATTCATCGGAGGACAAATGGAAAGAGGGTTGGCCCAGAGCGCTGAGGCTGTTTCTTTTTTCTGTGTTTGGGCTGTGAAATTAATGCAAATCCCTCCACTGAAGATATAACTTTTACATATTTCAGAAAGCTGAAATATACGTTTTTTCTGTTGTTGCGATTAACTGTATTTTCGCTTTCTGGGAGCATCTGTAACTATGGAATGAGGACCTATTACATAATTTTACGACTTCAACTAAGATAAGGAAATTTGTGATACTCACGCATTTAATTTATTGTCAACAAATACATAACAAATAGAATTCATCTTAATCTACATACAGTTTCTTTGCATGCTTTCTGGCTTATAAAAAAAAGTGGCCCAACAAGCCAAATAAAAACCATCTTGCTTATGCATCCCTGTGCAACAAAATGAACAATTGCCCTATCAGTGAGCCACACAAACAGTTTCCAACATTGTACGACACAGCTCTCCACTCTACTGTATGAGAGTGACGCCACTCCAATTTAACAGTTTCCTCGACTCTACGCTATGCCACTTCTATGTATACCACCCCTCTCTACGCGAATCCACTGTACCCTACTCCATTCTATGCCACTCCACAATACATCACTCTACTCTACGCTATTCCACTCTATGCCACTCCACTCTTCTACACTCCACTGTACGGTATTCCACTGTACGCTATTTCACTCTATGCTACTCCACTCTCCGCCACTACAGTGTATGCCACTCCACTCTATGACGCTCCATTGTATGACACTCTCTTCTACTCTATATAACTCCACTCTATAAAAGTCTACCACATTGCATGGCACTCTGTCATTCTACTCCACTCTATCCCTGTACACTCCACTGCCCAACTCTATACTCCACTCTATGCCCATACACTCTATTCCACTATACAACACAGCACTCCACTCTATTGTATGAGACCCCACTCCAATTTATAACAGTTTACTACCTATGCTATGCCTGTACACTCCAATCCATGCCACTCTACTCTGTGACACACCAATACACTCTATTGTACTATACTCCACACTGCATTACACCCCTTCACTTGACTCTACTCCACTGTACAAGACTTTAGCTCACCTCATTGTATAGCAGCACTCTGTGCTGCTATACAATGATCCACTCTAAGCAGCTCCACTGTTTCACACTCTACTGTATTCTATGTAACTCCACTCTACTGCACTCTTCTACACTGTAAGCCACACTCTGACACTTTACTCCTGTCTATACGCCTTCACTCTACTGTACAACACTGTACTAAACTGTATGCCACTGTACAACACTCTACTGCACTCTACGACACTCTGGTCCACTATGCAACACTCTACGCCACTCCACTCTATGCCACTCAGTGCCATTGTATTCTATAACAAGGTATGCCAATCCACTGTACCACACTCTACAACACTGTACTTTACTGTGCACCACTCCACTCTACAGAAATCAACTAGACTGTATGCCACTCTACTGTAGTTTACATCACTTCCCAATACTGTACGGCAACCCACTACACTCTGCTGTACAACACGGTGCTCGAATTTATGATACTTTACTTGACTATATGCTACGCCACTCCAGTGTACTCTATCCACTATACAACACTTTATCCAACTCTACACCACTGTACTATACTCCGCTCTACGCTGCTCCGCTATCTGCCACTCTACTCCACTTTGTGTAACTCCACGCTACAACGTACTACACTCAATGCCACTCTATGCCCATCAACTCTATGCCACTGTACTACACTATATGACACTCGACGACACTCAACGTCTCTCTGCAATACGCCACTCCACTATATGACACTGAACTCCATTCTACAACACTTTCCTCCACTGTACTCTATGAGACTTCACTTGGGCATACTCCATTTTATGAGAGTCTACTTCAGCCTACTCCACTCTAAAACACTCTACTCCACTCTATGACAGTCTACAACACCCCACTCTACTGTTCGACATGCCATTCCACTGTACAACTCACTGCTCCAGTCTACGATACTTGGCTACACTATATGAGACACCATGCCACTACACTATATAACACTTTACTACACTGTACGATATGCTCCTACACTCTAAACTACCCCACTCGATTCCAATCCACAATACTCCAGTCTATGACAATAGACATTACAACACTCTCCTCCACTGTAATGTACGACGCTTCACTTGCAACACTGAACTCTATGATTTGAAACACATTTTTATAAAAAATGTAAAGAAAACCATTGAAATTTGATGAAAAAAACAAAGGTTCAAGTTTAGTTGTAGTTAGGAAGCCTTATTTTCCCTATACAAACCAAATTTAAACTACACAAACTTTAAAAATTCTAAAGTTATAGTTATAACTTTCATTTACAATTTATCCACCACCTTCAAATTATTATAAGTAGCGGACCTTGTTACACACTCTTTTCATCTTGCTAACCAGACAACGCTAACTATAACTCTTCACTCTACCATGCACTGTGTACTCGCATATAATAATAATACTCTACTGTACAAAACTACACTGTACGAGACTCTTCACCACTCTACCGCACCACACTCCAGTTGACAACACTGAACTATACGACATTCGACTCCACTGAACTCCAATCTATGCCACTACACTCTACAGCACTCTGCTACACTCTATGCCACTCTGACACTCAATTCGATGACACTCCACTCCACCACACTCCATTTCATGACCCTCCAGTCGAAGACACTCCACTGTACAACACTCAGCTTTACTGTTCCACACACTTCTACACAGCACAACACGCCTCGCCACTCCATGACACTTCACTCCACGATACGACACACCACTCTACTACACTGTATACCACTTCACTCCACTCTATTCTACTCTCCAATACTCCGCTCTAGGACACTAGACTCTACGACACTCTCCTTTCTTGTACTGTACTACACTGTACTGCACTACTCTACACTTTACGACACTCCAATCAATGACGCTCCACACTTCAATTTAAAACACATTTTTATTAAAAAATCAAAAACATTAACATACAATGAAAAAAAAGGTTAAGGATCATTTATAGTTAGAAATACCTTATGTATTCTTTCTATACAAACCCAGCTTACACTACACAAACATTAAAAATTGTAAAGTTATAATTATAACTTCAATTTGTAATTTACACACAACCTTCAAATTACTATAAGTCGCGCATCTCCGAACACAGTCTTGTCACTTTACTCACCACACTACATTAACTATAACTCATGTATTTTCCATGCACTGTTTATACCCTTGCATACCACATCACTTATAGCATGATCATAGCATTTATAACAACACTTATAATTTCTCAAATTACATTATTTGTCAGAACACAGTATATGGTAGAGTGGCGAGTTATAGTTAGGTTTGTCTAGTCAGCGAGCTACAAAAAGTGTGTATCGAGGTCCGCTACTTATAATAACTTGAAGGTGGCGGATTAAAGTTATAATTTTTTAATTTTGTGTAGTTTAAAATTGCTTTGTTTAGGGAAAATACGTTTTCCTAACTATAACTAAGGTTTAGCTTTTAGCATTTTCAGCATGTATGTATGTATGCGGTGGGGAGTGGCCTTGCCCTAGGCATGTTGAGGGCATTGCCAGAGGCGACTCTGGTGTCCTGTGCTGGCACTGGCGTTGGTCATTGTGAGCATAGGTCATAGCCATCTATCAGGGCTATGACTGTAGATTGCCCCTTTTTTTGCTTCTTGTTACTTGTAGCTATGTTCAGCTTTGACCGGATCACCGGCTGTTAACCATGGTATGGAGTGGCCTGGTTAATGACCGTCTGGGAATCATTATCATTGCCATAACATTATGCTGCTCGTACATGATTTACTAAGTCATGATCAAATTATTATGGTTTGTATTGCCTCACACGACCATTAAGTACCTCTATAGTCTGAGCCCTAACTTAGGTCAGTTTTTGGGTGTACTATTGCTGTGTCGTACCTACTTAGCAGGGATGTCAACCCGCGCATTGCCAACAGCAGGTTTATTTAATTTTTTGCACTAGGTGGCAGTTATGGGGCTTGGGAATGCCCATATAATGTAGCATATGTTTCTGGACTATTGGAGAGATTAGAGGCTTATTAGCCTACTTAAATATAAAGGTGAGTGTTTTTGTAACTACAGACAACTGCCATGATTTATCACATTTGAAGGTATGATTTGATTCAGTAACTTATGGCTTCTGTTGGTTCTCATTCACTCTTTCTTTCTTTCTTTCTCCCACCTTCTCTTCTTTTTCTCTCCTTTTTGGCGCTTTCTCTGCTCGTCTGTTAACTATATTTATTTTCTCTTTATTATTTTCTCCAACATGAGATTAATCACTTAGTGGTTCTGAAAAGAAATCCTCATTTGCCCTGGTAACCTGTAATCTAAATCATGGGACTTAGTGTGAATTTTCCCTAATTCACTCTCTCTATTAATAAGTGACGTTACCTTTATGCTATATGAATGTATGTTTTTAAATGTGCATGTCTTGTGTTTCACACAGTAGTGTATAAATATATTGTCTTTCCTTGTTCTTCCTTTCTTTTGTCCTATGTGCCTTCCTATGTAATTGTTCATTGCAACATGTGCCTAATGGTGTTGGTCAAATGTACATGTCGACTTGTATATATATGTGTATATATTTGATTTTAAATGTAGTCTTTCGGTAATGTTGTAAATTATGTGTGGTATCATTTGTTGAATTTTTATATGTGTTATGTGATCTATTACAATGCTGACAAAGTTGCAGGAGTGTTTTTTTTGGGAAGAAACGCGTTTCCTAGATTGCTCTTGTGATAAAATGAATTTTGAAGACTGATAAAATAAAGGATCTCTTTACAAAACGCATGAGACTGGATTTGTTTTCCTGGTGCACCTTCTTGCTTACAACAACTTTGGAATCTGTCGTACAGTGGCACTTAAGGGCGACAAGTGCCGGAGGATTTGTGCACAGGTCATTTATACTTTGAGTGATAAATAAATGAGGTGCAGCCTGGACAGTTCGTCGTCTCTTTCTATTCTTGTGTTATATATATATATATTTTGTACAACAAGAACGCCCAAATGCTTGAGGTAGCACTCGACCGCTAATATTACCTTGCGGCACAATTTTCAAAGGAACCAGCCTCAGCATAACTGGTAAAAGTCCTTTTCATTGCCTACGCGTTTCGAGGCAGCAGCCTCTTCTTTCCAGGCAGCTGAAGAAAGTGCAACACGAAATTTCCTCATTAGCATGCACCTTTATATTCTGCCCCCAGTGGGCCGTTATGATGCATGCAGGGACCTATAGTCATAGAGGATTGTATTACCCTCAGTGGTAATGCAATGCTGTGTTAAAAATGAAATGTATTACGTAACCCACTGAAAATTGTGCCGCAAAGTAATATTAGCGGTCGAGTGCGATCTCAAGCATTTGGGCGTTCTTGTTGTACAAAATAATTTACACAGCTGTCCTGCCGTGGAGGTCTGCACCATCTTGGAAGGAGAGAGGCAGAGCAAGCTGGAATTATGCCGCAATTGCGAACAGCACAGCTAATATGGATTTAATTAGCCTGCCTGGCATCATGGGGCCTACTGGAGGGCGTTTTAATGAATGACAATGCTGTGTTAAAAATGAAATGTAACACGTAACCCACTGAGGGTAATACAATCCTCTATGACTACAGGTCCCTGCATGCATCATAACGGCCCACTGGGGGCAGGATATAAAGGTGCATGCTAATGAGGAAATTTCGTGTTGCACTTTCTTCAGCTGCCTGGGAAGAAGAGGCTGCTGCCTCGAAGTGCGTAGGCAATGAAAAGGACTTTTACCTGTTATGCTGAGGCTGGTTCCTTTGAAAATTGTGCCGCAAGGTAATATTAGCGGTTGAGTGCGACCTCAAGCATCTGGGCGTTCTTGTTGTACAAAATAATTTACACGGCTGTCCTGCCGTGGAGGTCTGCACCATCTTGGAAGGAGAGAGGCTGCGCAAGCTGGAATTATGCCACAATTGCGAACAGCACCGCTAATATGGATTTAATTAGCCTGCCTGGCATCATGGGGCCCACTGGAGGGCGTTTTAATGAATGACAATTCTGAGTTAAAAATGAAATGTAACACGTAACGCACTGAGTGTAATACAATCCTCTATGACTATAGGTCCCTGCATGCATCATAATGGCCCACTGGGGGCAGGATATAAAGGTGCATGCTAATGAGGAAATTTCGTGTTGCACTTTCTTCAGCTACCTGGGAAGAAGAGGTTGCTGCCTCGAAACACGTAGGCAATGAAAAGGACTTTTAACTGTTATGCTGAGGCTGGTTCCTTTGAAAATTGTGCCGCAAAGTAATATTAGCGGTCGAGTGCGACCTCAAGCATTTGGGCGTTCTTTATACGCTCCTTTTCCCTTCTTGTCTTCGTGAAGAAAGAGCACTCACGGGCACTGTTCCCTTTAACGTGCGCGCCCGCCCGCGCACTGAAGTCACCCCGAGCGCACAGTGTCCAATATTTTGCGCGCACACAGCACATCTCGGGAGCTGCAAGTGTCTGTGGGGTTTGGGAGGGCTCCCGTTCACCAGCAAGTGGAATTGGCACTTGCTCAATTTCTTTCCTTAATAGTGCGTAGCTGCGGGGCTGATTGAGGGCCTTTGTGAAAGTATTTGTGTTAATCACAGCGCCGTCATGCGCTGCAATTAACATGAATATATCTCAAAGGCCCTCAATCAGCCCCGCAGCTACGCACTATTAAGAAAAGGAATGCAGCAAATCTAAAGCAGGACTTGTGCTTTCAGACTCTGAAAGCACACGTCCTGTCGGAGACTCTGCATTGCTTTTATTAATAGTGCACAGCTGCGGGGCTGATTGTGGGCCTTTGAAATAGTATTCATGTTAATTGCAGCGCACACGGGTGCTGCAATTAACATGAATACTATCTCAAAGGCCCTCAATCAGCCCCGCAGCTGTGCACCAGGCCCGGCTCCAGGAACTTTTATTTGGGTGGGCCAAGGGTGCATTCGGGTGGGCCACTGCGGGCCCGATTTGTCGCTTATATGTCTAGCCAGGCCTACTTCTGGGCCCTGCTTTATCTCTCCTTAGTCTTACATGGCCCAGTAAAACGCACTCTTTTCCAAATCTCTTTCTAAATGTTATCACTCTCAAAAAGTGTTTTTATTTCCATGTAACGTCCCTTTGATGGGAAGAGGAGGTTTCTAAGGTGGGAGTATCAGGCAAGTGACACTACTCGGGCACCCTCTGTGCGAGCCTTCAGGGAGAATCCCTCTTCATTACTACCTCCACCTCACCCCTGACCCTGCAGCGCACTCCCTTACAGGCTTGATTATCCACTTTTCTACCACCCCTCTCCAGTGCATCTTATCTCACAACTGACCTTGGGCCCCAGCCCCATATCAGCCACCATCCGGTTCCACTTTCATTATTCCCGGTAAAAAACATTAGTAAAATCACCTTCAAACTTGAAACATTGAATATAGCAGTAAATGTAATTAGCATGCACTTTAAAGTATGCTCCACAGTTGTCCTAATCACCCGACTGTTAATTAAATAAACGAAAACAGAAAGGCCATGACAGAGCCGGCTTTAGTGCTGGTGCAAAAGTCTTTTTGGGGCCCCACCAATGACCTCTTTCTCCGTAGATACCTTTACTACCACTCTCCAACAGTGCCCTTCATCTCTCCGTAGCCCCTCCCCCTCATGACCTCCTCCTCAGACTCCCTCACTATCACCCTCCACCAGTGTCGCTCGTCTCTCCGTAGCTGCCCCCCACCCCATGACCTCCTCCTCGGATTCCCTCACTGCCACCTTCCACTTGTGCCCCTCATTTCTCCGTAGCCCCCCACCCCATGACCTACTCCTCGGATTCTCTCACTGCCAACCTCCACTAGTGCCTCTCATTCTCCGTAGCCCCCCCCACCCCATGACCTCCTTCTCGGATTCCCTCACTGCCACCCTCCACTAGTGCCCCTCATTCTCCGTAGCTCCCCCACCCCATGACCTCCTTCTCGGATTCCCTCACTGCCACCCTCCACTAGTGACCCTCATCTCCCAGTAGTTCCCCCCACCCCATGACCTCCTCCTCAGCTTCCCTCACTGCCAACCTCCACTAGTGCCTCTCATTCTCCGTAGCTCCCCCCCACCCCATGACCTCCTTCTCAGATTCCCTCACTGCCACCCTCCACTAGTGCCCCTCATTCTCCGTAGCTCCCCCCACCCCATGACCGCCTTCTCGGATTCCCTCACTGCCACCCTCCACTAGTGACCCTCATCTCCCAGTAGTTCCCCCCCACCCCATGACCTCCTCCTCAGCTTCCCTCACTACCACCCTCCACTAGTGGCCCTCATTCTCCGTAGCTCCCCCTCACACCATGACCTTCTCGTATTACCTCACTGCCACCCTCCACTAGTGCCCCTCATCTCTCCGTAGTTCCCCCCACCCCATGACCTCCTCCTCGGATTCCCTCACTGCCACCCTCCACTAGTGACCCTCATTTCCCTGTAGTTCCCCCCACCCCATGACCTCCCCCTCGGCTTCCCTCACTGCCACCCTCCACTAGTGCCCCTCATTCTCCATAGCTCCCCCACCCCATGACCTCCTCCCTGGCTTCCCTCACTGCCACCCTTCACTAGTGCCCCTCATACTCCGTAGCTCCCCCCCACCCCATGACCTCCTCCTCGGCTTCCCTCACTGCCACCTTCCACTAGTGACCCTCATTTCCCTGTAGTTCCCCCCACCCCATGACCTCCCCCTCGGCTTCCCTCACTGCCACCCTCCACTAGTGCCCCTCATTCTCCATAGCTCCCCCCACCCCATGACCTCCTCCCTGGCTTCCCTCACTGCCACCCTTCACTAGTGCCCCTCATTCTCCGTAGCTCCCCCACACCCCATGACCTCCTCCTCGGCTTCCCTCACTGCCACCTTCCACTAGTGACCCTCATCTCTCCGTAGTTCCCCCCACCCCATGACCACCTCCTCGGATTCTCTCACTGCCACCGTCCACTAGTGCCCCTCATTGTCCGTAGCTCCCGCCACCCCATGACCTCCTCCTCGGCTTCCCTCACTGTCACCCTCCACTAGTGCCCCTCATTCTCCATAGCTCCCCCCACCCCATGACCTCCTCCTCAGCTTCCCTCACTGTCACCCTCCACTAGTGCCCCTCATTCTCTGTAGCTCCCCCCACCCCATGACCTCCTCCTTGGCTTCCCTCACTGCCACCCTCTACTCGTGCCCCTCATCTCTCCTTAGTTCCCCCCGCACCCCATGACCTGCTCCTCGGCTTCCCTCACTGCCACCCTCCACTAGTGCCCCTCATCTCTCCGTAGTTCCCCCTGCACCCCATGACCTCCTCCTCGGATTCCCTCACTGCCACCCTCCACTAGCGCCCTCATCTCTCCGTAGTTCCCCCACCCTATGACCTCCTCTCCAATTCCCTCACTGCCAGCCTCCACTAGTGCCCCTCATCTCTCCGTAGCTCCACCCCATGACCTCCTCCTCGGATTCCCTCACTGCCACCCTCCACTAGTGCCCCTCATCTCTCTGTAGCTCCACCCCCACCCCATGACCTCCTCCTCGGATTCCCTCACTGCCACACACCACTAGTGCCCCTCATCACGCCGTAGCTCCACCCCCCCACCCCATGACCTTCTCCTCGGCTTTCCTCACTGCCACCCTCCACTAGTGCCCCTCATCTCTCTGTAGCTCCCCCCCCCACCCCATGACCTCCTCCTCGGATTCCCTCACTGCCACCCTCCACTAGTGCCCCTCAACTCTCTGTAGTTCCCTCACCCCATGACCTCCTCCTCGGAATCCCTCACTGCCACCCTCCACTAGTGCCCCTCATCTCTCCATTGCCCCTCTCTCATATGCATTTCATTTGTTGTATAGCGTTACTCATATCAGAGTAGGGTGTCAAAGTACTTTACATCACGCACACATTATACAGAGACAATAAATCAGTCTACAGGGAATGTCACATAAGCCAAGGAGGATTACAAGGTATAGGAATCACATGTCATCCATACTGGTGGGCAATATATTTTACGAGGGTTTGGTCTGGAGAAGCACAAACTCAGGATTTAAAGAGTACTCCATTGGTTGGGGGTTGGCTTTACAGATAAAAATGTAGAACTGCCCAAAGAAACTCTTTTTAGCAACATTAGAATAATGAAAGACTGGAGAAGTTCTAACTATATCACAACACAAAAAGCGAAGTTTGTATGCAGCTTTCTGATGACAGTTCATAGGTCAAGTCTATTTTAGGATTGTAACTTCTGAACTGCAAGTAACACAAGGATCTCTGTGACAAAGGCAGTAACCCCCTGAGCTATCCACATAAAATTCAGTTTATCTGCATTTAAAACCTACCAACAGTCAAATGATTGCTCTCCAGCAGGATCATAAATCACCAGTTATCTGAACATTTTTTATTGCTGTTGCACATCGGTGGCAGATTCACTGCGAGGGCCAAGGTTCATGTTTGGGTGGGCCAGGCTCATGTTTGGGTGGGCCTGGCCCACCCGGCCCACCCGCTAGAACCGGGCCTGCTGTGCACTATTAAGAAAAGGAATGACACAAATCTAAAGCAGAACGTGTGCTTTCAGACTCTGAAAGCACACGTCCTGTTGGAGACTCTGCATTTCTTTTATTAATAGTGCACAGCTGCGGGGAATAATTATTCCAACCCCGGTGAAAACCGGTTGCAAGTCCTACGCATGGTTTAACTTTCACAAGGCTAGGTTGCCACGATGATGCAGAGCATTTTATTTATGAATGTTGGACCAAACTATCTTTGTTCAGCAAAAGATCGCCCTGGAGAGAAAAATAGGTGCATTCACCACGCTAAGCAGCGCTTCTCAGTAATAGCTTCTGGTCGGTTTCTGCTCATTTAGGTAAAATACAGCCCTATTAAAAAAAATGTGATTAATTCTTTAAAATAATCTAATTTAAAAGATGGATCAGAAGTAAGATGATTACACTAGGAAGAAGAGAGCACCTGATATTTTGAAGACAATAGTAACGCTCACAGGAGAATATTCTGACAGCCTGCAATTACAAAAACTATTGATAAATGAAAACTGTGCTCGACTTAACCATGAACGATTTTTTTTTCTTTCTTTTTTTTTTTTAAACAGAAACAGTTTTTTTTTTTTAGTACTTGGAGCCTACAGACAAATGAGACTGTATGCTTTGACATCTTGATTATATCGCAGTGAATAAAACCTAGCTCTTTGGAACATAGGATCTTCCAGGTTAAACTTCTTGGAATGTTAGACAAGCATGTTCTTTTAAGTATTATTTATGCACTAAAGAAGATTATTGGACTGACAGTGAATGCTCTGCTTTTTTTTAAGAACTGTGAGGGTAAGCCCACGCAACCAGTAAGAAGGCTACTATAATAGAAACAGACAAATAAGTTTAAAAAGGTGGAAAAGGGTGTGTCATTTTTTGGCAAACAGCTGTTACATGTGTTTGGTTGTGGATCATCCCATGTTCATTTGGAACATGATTCATTATCCCGCTGTAGAAAATAGAAATTTCTGAAATTCAAGAAATCTGAAGATATCTTTTCAAGCAGGCTTTTGCACTGCACCCCTGAAGACAATTATAAAACCTTTTGCTGTATTGCAACCACTGTTCCCTTTAACGTGCACGCGCACTGAAGTCACCCCGAGCACGCAGTGTCCAATATTTTGCACGCACACAGCACATCCCGGGAGCGGCAAGTGTCTGTGGCGTTCGGAAGGGCTCCCGTTCACCAGCAAGTAGAATTGGCACTTGCTCAATTTCTTTCCTTAATAGTGCGTAACTGCGGGGCTGATTGAGGGCCTTTGTGAAAGCCCAATTCATGTTGTTTCCAGCAATACTGTGTTTACTACCTTCTGCACATAGCACACTTGAGACATTTCAGGAGTTGCTATTGCTCTTACTAAAATCAATTACCTTAAATTCACAGAAAGACAGGAAGGGTGATATGGCTTTTGTGGGATTCATACACTCTTCAGATAATGGATGTTAGTGACGTGTGTTTCACCAAGTCGACGCTTTTCAACGGACCCATTCTCACTATAATAAATCACTGATTTATTTGTCTAAATTAAGCCCAGTCATTTTTTAATCATGCACTGTTAATGTATAGTCTATTTGGAGCTACAAGTCTCCTTGTTTTATGCCTGAGCAGCAAATCCAAGCCACAAATGTTCTTTGTCTTTTGAGACTTTTAGCCTTGGCTATATTGTTATAAATTTTGGAGTAAAAGTTTCAGACTGCAAAGAAAACCCTGAAGTGTATGAGTTAATCAGGGATGGAACTAGGAAGCCGAAGAGGTGCGTACCTTGTTCAGTTAAACTTTGATGCAGAAGTGATACCGACAGTACAAATGACATCAGGTTTACTTAAGCATTCTATTCTAATTTATTAAACAATTGATTTGCATTTCTGCCTCTAGTAGAAAGTCTCAGAAGTGCTGAGCGCACCCTGAAGATCAGCTGCAGAGTTCGCCGAATCTGAAACGCCCACCTCCAGGCACACATAGAGTTGAAAACATCAGCCAGAGCAACCACTGGCAAAACACCCTTTAACTGAGCACTTGTCATTAATTCTTGCCATCACAAAAGACAAGTAGTTACCATCTTTCTCACATCGAAAACCGCAAAACCTTCTTGCTGTTTTAGTCTTTAAACGTAATTCCAAATGAAAGGCAAAGGGAGCCTACCTGAAAACTACAGAGGAGTTGCTTTAACAAAGGTAGTATTAACAGCTGCTTGGGGGGGGGAGAGGATCCACACAGATCCCGCCCGGGTCCTGTGAGGATCTTTGTGCAGTGTGTGCCCTGCTTGTCCTGTGCAGCCCCCTCCTTCACCAGAGAAGAACAACTCTGTGATAACTCGGAGTCCCTGTCAGCTCTGGACAGGGAGGTATCATAGAGAGGCTGGTCTTATCTGCCAGAGAAGGATAGCTCCTCGAAGTGCAGGCAGTGCATAGGTGTCCTGGAAATGGGAACATTTACTGTATTTGTCGGGGGAGGAGCTACCAGTGGTGCAGCAGGTGCAGTGACACCAGCACACAGGGCTGGGAAGGCTCAGCGCCAGCTGTGGGTGTTAGTTTACTCTTTACATTGGGGCCCCGGCACACCTCCTCGTGCAGATCTCGGCGTCACCTGTGACTATGCACACTGGTGAGACAAGGCACCGAAGAATGCCCGGCCAAAAGGGGGTGGGGAGGACGCACAGCACTGAGACTGACAGACACACACACCACACAAGTGCAGTGGAGTGGCAGACTGAAAGCGCCTTCTCTGGGATCTGTGTGTGAGAGCATGAGACATCAGGCCTCACCCTCAGCTCCTCTGCTTTAATCCTATAAATTCCTATTTACTCCGGTGTTGCTAACGGCCTCGGCCATAGTGAGGAGTCACATGCAGCATTGCTGAGCAGGGCAGCTCTGGGCCTTCAGCATAAAGAAGACACACAGCAACAAACAAGCTGCGCACGTGCAATGCTTCAGTTCTGCTGTGTATCCCCTTCCCCGGTCTGCGATGGCATTATACTTTGCATAGACGAACCCCGACATTCAGACATTCCTCTGCATGCACATATTGTTGTATTTAAAGTACAACACTTTACAAATCTGCATATCGCCCTCAGCATTCCTGTGGATGCACATATTGTTGTATTTAAAGTTGAACCTTTCTTTACAAACCTGCATTCCCCTCATCGTTCCTGTGCATGCAGGAGCCCTTACATTGGCCCCTCACAGGTGGAAGCCTGCTTTCCGAGGTTACCTGTTCACACCTGAGCTGCTGCCGGTGCACGGCCTGTGGGCACGAGCTGCGCCCTCCCCTCTTCTCACGTTGGACCTGGGATCCGTGGGGCGCATGTGCCACCGCACACCTGTCAGTGCCTGATGCCAGACAGGGCTACTGGGGGCTTGTGCGCAAGTCACATGCTTTTACCTGTGAGTGCGTGCAGCGTTCACCAGGAACCCTCTCCAAGGCAGACATGCGCAGTGCAGCGCTTCCCACGCTCGGCCTCACAATATCAGAGATGAGTAATCGGACAGCACGTAAAATGCTTAATTGAAACAATGACGCAAGCAGGAAGCCCCTCGTTCCATTCTCCAGTGTCCCACCTATAGCACCGTATGCCCAACACTTGCCGCACTGCTGTAAATTCAGCCCCAACACTCACGATCACTGACTCCTATTACACAGGCATTGTCAAGGTGCTAAAAATGCGTGATTAATGCATTTTAGTGCGGTGTTGCGGACCACGCCCAATGCGTGCTACTTGGCAGGGCTGGAGTATTCATGTTAATTGCAGTGCACACGCACGGTCTGGTTCCCGGCGCACTTAGGTTTGGTTGCAGCGCACAGAGACCTTACACTGCTGCACATAGAGGAAAAAAATTAGAGGGAACATTGCTCACGGGGGTTAGTCGCAATCCGTTTATTGGGATCAAACAGACGCGTTTCGGCTTGTGCCTTTCTCGATGTTAAACAAGCACGCCAGGAAATGATATTTTTTATGCACAAGAATTGTCACATGGTGCCCATAGAGATCAACAATGGACTTCACATACAAAGTTTTCAATGCCGCCATATTGAAGCGGAGTCATAATTCCATAACACTTTGTCTTACATGTATAAAAAAGAAAGAATATATTCGCTTGTGTCCATTGACCTAAATAACTAAACAGTTATTCCAAAATACTGCCATGTATTGGCGTACTCATTCATCTTATCGCCCAAGATTGTCATGATTTCATAAATGAAATTTATCACTAGGCATATAAGGGAATGAAAGATGAATTGTCGTGTAAAATGATCGCAACCGCCATATTGGAACGGTTCCCAATTAATGACACCATACAGTCTTTAAATTGCAATTGCTTTCTGTACATCCTATTAATAAATGTTCCATACGAATTCATCATTAGTATTTAGCTAAAGAGGCATATAAAATGTCGCCGTGTATCGGCGTATTAATCATCTAATGCACCATGCACATAAAATTATTGCATACCATTTCCATGATTTTAAACAGAATCTACATAAATGGATCAATTATAATTTCTACATACGTAGGGCCGCCTGTCGGTTGCCTCCTCCGGGGTTGAGGCTTATTGAGTCCAGACCGAAAAATCTGGAATGTGTCCAGTCTTCCTCATGTTTATTGGAAAAATGTCTAGCTGTGCTGTAGCTGTGGTCTTTGTTGGTGATAGCCCTCCAGTGTTCTAAAATTCGCTTTTTCACTGGACATGTCGTGGAGTCAATATACCAGAGGCCACATGGGCACACAATGGTGTACACCACATAAAACGTACTGCAGGTGATTAGTTTGGGAATCTTCCATCGGGTTCTTATTCTGTTTAAGGTGACTGCGGACACATTACTGCTATGCCTGCAGGCTTTACAGTTGTGATCTGCGTAAACCCCTCATTTGTTTAAGCCAATTAGTCTCTTTGGTCTGGAGGTGACTATGTACGAGAAGGTCTTTGAGTGAGGCACTTCTCATGTAGGTCATAGATGGATAGAGACCTATTTTGTTTCTATGGATCGGACCTTGCCTGAGAATACCCCATCTGGTTTTCAATATTTTTCGTAACTGGTCCGCCTGGCTACTGAATTTTGTAATGAACCGAATAGATTCTTGGGTAACTTCTTTGGGGATTCTTTCAGAGTTAGGTTTGTATAGGATCTCGCTCCTAGATTGTTTTTCCACTCGTGCCTCTGCCTGTTTCAGCGCTCTGCATGAGTAGCCTCTCTCTCTAAAACGATCTCTCATGTCAAGCTTGGTTTGTTCATAGGCAGTGATGGTGCTGCAGTTTCGTTTGGCCCTTAAAAACTTGCTGTATGGTCTGCCCCATCTAAAGCTCGGTGGATGGCAACTGGAGGCGTGTAATATTAAATTGCCAGCAGTTTTCTTCCTAAAGAGATTGGTATTGATCATGCCTTTATCAACTGTGAGTTTGAGGTCTAGGAAATCAATTGATTCTTTGCTGTTGTGCCTAGTGAATTTCAGGTTAACAGAATTGTCATTCAATGTGTCCACAAATTTGTTCTGTTCTACTTCCATCCCCTCCCAGACAAAGAAAATATCATCAATGTACCTTAGCCATTTGGTTACATTAAAGATTCAATTTTCTGTTTTGTCGTTCCAGAGCACCTGCTTCTCCCACCAGCCAACCATGAGATTGGCGTAGCTGGGGGCGAAGCAGGTGCCCATGGAAGTCTCTTGTAGCTGCTTAAAATGCTCTTTTTAAAAAATGAAGACATTTTCCCTCAGACAAATCTCAATCATTTCTAAGAGCATAAGCGGATGTTCCAGATACTGTATATTGCGTATTTTCAGAAAGAATTTACATACCTTGAGAACATCCGAGTGTCTGATGCTCGTATACAAGGCCTCCATATCTAAACACACTAGCCATTGATTTTCATTCATGACCACATCACTTATTTTCTGCAAAAAGTCCGTAGTGTCTCTAAGATATGATTTGAGATCCCTGACAAAAGGAAAAAGAAAGTGGTCAACAAAGGTAGAAGTGTTTTCTAGGAGACTGTTTTTAGAAGAAACTATGGGTCTACCCGGTGGTTCTAGGGCATTCTTGTGGATCTTGGGCAAGAGGTAGAAAGTGGGTGTAGTCGGTGTCTCATTTCTGAGGAATTGCTTTTCATCCCATGTAAGTAAATCCCTTTCGTGCCAGTCCTGTATCTTATTCAAGTACCTATGTTGTAAGTCAACCAGGTAATTCTTGCCCACCCTGCCATAGCAGGTCACATCATTCAGTTGACAATATGCCTCTTTTGCATACATAGCTCTTGTCATCAGTACTACATTGCCCCCTTGTCAGATGGTTTAATAATGAGGTTACAGTCACTCTGTAAGTTTCTTACAGCCTCCCACTGTGTTTTAGTCATGTTCCTCTGACGCGGGGTGTTGTTTACTAGTTTAAGGAGATCCTGCGCTACCAGGTCGCTAAAGATATCTATGTTGTGCTTCGCAATTATGGGTACGTATTTGGATCTGGCTCTAAAGTCTGTGGAGGTTGCCCCTCCTGTATGTATCCCAAACAGCTGTGTAATGTCGCCTGCATGAGTGGGATCAAAGGGATCAACTTGTTCACTCATTCCCCACTATACTGCCCTTGTTGTCCCAGGGCTCTCATTACTTGTAATGTGGGAATATCCTCAATTGTCAGCCTCGTATTGTCACTGGGTGGTACCAGTCATCTTCCTACAGTCCTCCCTGTGCTATTTCATAAGGCATGCATTTTACATAGTTTTAGTTTCCGTTCAAACTTGTATAGATCAACGTGTGTCTGGGCATAGTCAAAACCTGTCTCTGGACAAAAAGACAGGCCTAGTTTCAGTACATTTTCCTCCTCATCTGTTAGAACCCTATTGGTCAGGTTCATTACTGTTAGTTGCTTGTCAGAGTCCGCCATTATATTCTCTTGAATGTGTGGCCTCGTGTTCCCATGTCAATGGTTCTTATGCTTCCTTCGTCTGTCCCTCCATTTTCGATTTTGTCTTTGTTTCCTCATCCTCTTCCTTTCGGCCTCCCTCTGGTGGATTGTTCTTTCGTTTTTTGTAGGAGGCGAAGTTCCTTGGAAAAAGACTGCTGCTCAAGGGTGCCTGACGATATGCTATCTACTGACTCTTTATCAGAGCTGAGATTTGTTGTTGACCCCTCTTTGTTGGCTTCCATTAATCCCAGTGCTTTATCCTTTGACAGTTCTGATCTCACTTTGTCGAATTTTTTAGCAAATGCCTGAATTCGACCTGTGGCATAGTCTCTTTCATCCCTTTGAAATTTCCGTTGTTTTCTAGCCACAACTTCTTTTTCATAGGCTTTGATTCTGTCATCCACTAGTTTCAACACCTTGTCTGTCTCTGTTTGATCTGGTTCATTCTTAAACTCTTCCATCAGTTCCTGTATGCGTGTCATCAATCCTTTGTGTTCATCCCAGGCATTGGCGATGAGAATCTCCAGCATCCTCCTAGTGCAAGCGGTTGTGTTCTCCATCCAATCCTTGAGAACTTGTGGTTTGGGTATCGCTAAGGTTGGGGTATTGAAAATTCTCAGACCCCTTGGTATGCGATTTACTTCCAAATAATTCTGTAGGGAGATTGCCTCCCACCACCGGCTGATTTCCTTACGCCTCAGACGTTCCAGGATGTTGCCTTTCTGTTTAATTCCCACTAGGGCTGTGTCTGACACTGCACTCTCAGATGCATGTGTCTGCGTGTTACTTTTGCTGAAAATTGCTCTGGCAGAGGCCTCACGCCCCTTCAGGAACTCGTCTGCCATTATTGATGTGAATTGCAGAAAACTTGTACAAGCGGAGTAACACTGCAAGCTTAAAACTCGATCACGCGTCTTAAGCTCTGGTAGCTGACGCGAACTCTGGCTAGCAGTAACGTGGCGGCGAGGTTGATATGAGGTAAATGCAGGTTTGAAGTACAGCCGCGGCTGACTTCAACGCAAAATCAAAGTAGGGTGAAAGCCACACACCGGAGGTGCGCGACCGCCTACCTGCTTCCGTCACTGTTTTTCCCAGGTGCCAGTGGTGTCCTTCGTTTCACAGCCGCATTAGTCTGCTGGTAGCTGGCGGGCGTTCTTAACAACAGGGAATCCAAATGAGGGCTTGACGGAAGAGAACGCCCTTCCTGACGAGTCAGGGCTCTGCAGGCGGCGGCCGCCGCCGGAATATCGCAATTGTAGGATATGGTAGTTCTGCCCTCCCGGGAAGAAGGACGAAGACAAGGGGGTTAGGTTACACTGTTTATTAAACTAGCATTATCCTGTATAGGGGACGCCGGTGTCCGTGTTGCAGCCCGCACTTGGATCTCGCGCTCCGCGTCACGTCGTCCCGCCGCGCCTTGCGGCAGGTCACGTGACGCGGAGGCTAGACCGCGACACTACACATCTTCCCCCTTAACAATGGCAGACAACAGTAACTGTGGCCCACAGGTGTGTGAGAAGGAAAGAGAGAGAAGAGGAGAAGGAGAGAGAGAGAGAGAGAGAGAGAGAGAGAGAGAGAGAGAGAGAGAGAGAGAGAGAGAGAGATTCACAACTGGAAGTCACTGAGGTGTTTCGGTAGCTTCACCGCACGGCCCTTGCGGGTGTGCGTTCCAGTCTCTTGTACTTTTCTTCCTTGGGATCCATCTGGACTAGTGCCCTCCTCCTGGTTTCTCCGGAAGCCGTTGGGTGTCTCGCTCGGATTGCCCTCTTTGTCTGCGTCCTGGCTTGGCGGACACCGCGTCGGTTGTCTGGGTGACTGTCCCTCCGCACCAGTTGCGGTTCTGGCCGCCTCCGTGGGGCCTGTAGCTGTAGCTGCCGCTTCCGCAACGCCTGGGTTGTCGTCTAGATCGCTGTTGTTCAAGCCCCACCGCAGGATCTTGTTGCACTTGGCCATTCTGGACTGTGACCAAACCTTGCCGTCGCTCAACAAGGCAGAGCGGGTGTAAGCTTCTACAACCCGCAGGGGCTCACTGAACTTGCTGTCTCCTTTGAGTCCTGGTTGGCCCTTTTTGACTCGGACCCAATCGCCCTCCGCCAGTGCGGCTTCCCGCACACTGTTCCTCTTGTCGTAGTGTGCCTTGTAAATGCTTTGAGCCTTCTCCATGTTGCTGCGGACAATGGCCGGGGACCATTTGCTCTGGAGTCTCATGGTCATCCAGGCTGTGTTATCTCTGGTGAAGGGTTCTCTGCCTCTGAGGATCTTAAACGGGCTGTATCCTGTGAGGGTGGGTGTGATGCGGTATGCCCATACCGTGCTCTTGACTTCGGACTCCCAGTTCTTGCCGGCGCTGATGGCTGCTTGGATCGAGCCCATGATCACCCTGTTAAAGCGTTCCACTTGGCCGTTGCCCGCTGGGTGGTAAACTGGCGTGCGCTTCGTCTGGATTCCGTTTCGGCTGGTGAAGGCTGTCCACTTGGCTGATGTGAACTGTGGTCCGTTGTCGCTGGTGATGGACTTAGGGATTCCCTCCCCCAAGAAGATGGTGGTGAGGAAGGCGATGATGACGTCGGAATCCACTGATTCGCTGATTTCGACTTCCGGCCACTTGGAGTAGCGGTCCACGACGACGATGAGGTGTTTGGGTGTACCCCAGGTGTCTAGGATAGGACCTACGATATCGATAGACAAGTCCTCCCATGGGTTGGTGGGAGTGGAGAACTCACCCATGGGGGGTCTCAGGGTGACAAGGGTTTTGTCCACCCTGACGCAATGGGCACAGTCTCTCACAAACCTTTCTCCCTGGATGTCCATGGCAGGCCACCAGTACAGCAGTTTCATCCGTCTTTTGGCTTTGACGATGCCCAGGTGGCCTTCGTGGTTGATGTGGAGGAGGCGGTCATATAGAGCCTTCAGGGGCACCACTTTGTCGCCCCGCAGCAGAAATATGGGGTCCTCACCAAGAGAGAGTTCCTCACGGACGTCCCAAAACTTCCTGAGGTTGCTTTCGGTGTGCTTCTTCTCCGGCCAGCCTTGCGTGACGTACAGCTTGACTTTGGAGAGCTCCGTGTCCTGCGTGTAGGCTTCTGTCCAGTCCTGGGTGCTGATGGAGTGTTCATGATCCGTCATGAAGGCGACGCTGTAGTCGTCCCAATCCGACGATGTGACGGGGTCTTCCATGGCTGCCGCCCTGCTCAGGAAGTGCGCCACTCTGTTCTGTGGCCCCGGGATGTACTCCACGTCGTAGACAAAGTCCAGCAGACGCAATGTCATTTTGGCAATGCGGGGAGTGGCTGTCACATTGCCGCTGGATGTGAGGACTTTGATCAGGGGCTTGTGGTCGGTGCGGAGCGTGAACCGTGTTCCCCACAGGTACTGTCGGAATTTTTCCATCGCCCAGATGACTGCCAGCATTTCCTTCTCGATCACGCTGTATTTTTCTTCGCTGGGGGTGAGGGAGCGCGAAGCGAACCCCACCGTGGTCCCGGTGCCATCAGGAGCCCTCTGGGAGAGGACTGCCCCCAGTCCTTTGTCACTGGCATCCGTGGTCAGGATGCTGGAAGCCTCGCTGTCAAATCCATGTATGGGAACAGCCTCGCAGATATCTTGTTTGATGGCTAAGAATTCCGCTTCCGTGTCCGCCAACCAGGAAAATGTATTCTTCTCCTTGAGCAGTTGACGCAGGCTGTGCGTCTTGGTCGCGAAGTTCCTGACGAACTTGCTGTAGAACTCCGCCAACCCCAAAAAGGAGCGAACGTCTTCTTTGGTTTTTGGGGGGGGGGGCGGACATAATGGCCTCCACGTTTGCCGATTTGGGGGTGATGCCCATGTCGCTGATTTCGTGCCCTAGGTATGTGACTTTGCAGAGACCAAATTTGCATTTCTCTATATCAGCCGTGAGGCCATGCGCTGCCAGCGTGTGTAAGACGGTGTGCAGGATGCTGTCATGTTCCTCTTTGGACTTCCCCATGACGAGGATGTCGTCCTGAAAGTAGAGGACTCCATGGACCCCTTGGTACAGCTTGTGCATGAGCTTCTGGAAAACGGCAGCCGCGGATGCGAGCCCAAAGGGCATGCGTCGGAACCTGTAGCATCCAAAGGGTGTGATGAAGGAGGCGAGATGACGACATGACTGGTGGAGTGATACCTGGTGGTAGGCGGCTTTGAGGTCGATGGTAGAGAACCACTTGACGCCTTTGGTCTGGGCAAGCAGTTCGTTTATTTTGGGCAGTGGAAACTTGTCTACAATGATGTTTTTGTTGAGTTCGCGTAGATCAATGCAGAGGCGAATCTTCTCGCTTTGTTTTCGCGCCACGACCAAGGGGGCGAGCCATTCAGCGCATTCAATCGGTTCGATGATGCCGCTGTCTTCTAGGCGCTTAAGTTCTAGTTGTACTGCTTCGCGACAGTTGAACGGGATGTTCCGGACCTTGTGGGAGACTGGTACCGCTCCATCCTTAAGTACAATCTTGTGGGAGAACTTGCACATCTTCCCGATTTGGTCGCTGAAGACTGTGGGGAACTCTGCTTGGAGCGAGGACGGCATTAACGTGCTGTCCATTAGGAGCACTTGAGTGTCGCCGCCGGGGTTGAGCTGGATGCCGAGCGCTCCCTGGTCCGCCCAACCCAAGACTGAGGGGCCCTTCTGTGCCACGTACAGCTTCGCTGTGGTGTGCCTTCCTTTGAATTCGAAACGGAGCCGCCGGAAACCTACCATGGGGATCCGTTCTCCCGTGTATGTGACAGGATGGACGTCTGTGGGTTGAAGATGATCTCCCACCGCTTGGGCGAAGTCACGATCCCAAATCTGTTTCTGGATGATGGTGTACGGCGAACCAGAATCCGCCACCATGCTGACGTGGATGCCCCCGATGGATAACTGGCAAGAGGGTTTTTTGGTTGCGCCGCCACCTATTCCTAAGATGTGATCTTCAATGCACAAAATGCTGTCCGGGTCGGAGAGCTCTGCTCCCTCTTGAGGCATCCTGGACGTATTTTACCGCAGCGTTTCTGGGCCTCCGGCGGCAGACTTTCCCGAAGTGTCCAGTGAGGCCGCAGAAGGAGCATTTGACGTGGAACGCCGGGCAGTTTTTGTCATTGCCCATGTGTGAGCGGCTGCCGCATCTGTAACAGGCACCTTGTTGGCCCTGAGGGGCGTGACTGGGACCTCTGCTCCTGGACGTGGATTGTCGAGTTGAGGCGGAGTACGTCGTGGTTTTTGGTGGTTGCCCTTTCCGGTCGGTGATTCTGCATACCGTGGCTTGTGGGGCCGTGACTTTCTTGGCTGCTAGAGCGCATCGTTTGGATAGTTCTGCTCGTTTTACTATGGCGATGATTTCTGGAAGGGGCGCTTCGCCGCTTACCCAGAGCTTTTCCTGGACGCTCATGTGGGTGGAGTGCATGATGATCTGGTCCCGTATGAGGTCGTCGTGCAGGGTGCCAAACTTGCAGTTGATGGCCAGTTTCTTGAGGGCAGCTACGTAGTCCTCTACTGATTCCGATTCCGCTTGCTTCCTTTGGAAGAAGTTGAAGCGATCAATGGCCGTGCATATCACGGGCTGGTAATGGCTGTCCAGGTCTTCGAGGGCGTGTTGGAAAACATCATCATCGGACGATGGCCTGGCCTTCTTCACCATCTGGTCGTACACGCGCAGACCCTCCGGTCCCAGGTTGTGTAATAGGATCTTCTTCCGCCGTTTGCTGGAGAATTCCTCCTCGCCTTCGTACTCCAACGCTGAGAGGTAATTCAAGAAATACCCCTTCCAGTCAGCCCATTTCATGGCTGGTTCCCCGGGCTTCGGCAAAAAGGGGACTGGATTCGTCAAGGAGAAGGTCTGAGTGCACATGGTGCGTGTAGCGTGGACAGCGGTGGATCCTCACGTCACACTGAGTACCCCGTAGAATCCTTCCGGCTTGGAGGGGTGCGCGCCTGCGCAGACCAGGAGGACACGGCCTGCTGGGTGGTAGAAGGTGGAGCACTGTTATGGGACGTCTCTACCGCTGGTGGGCAGTCAGCTTTGTGGCAGCTTTGTGGCCCAGTAGTCTCTGAGGTCGCAGGGGCCAGCTTAGGGTACTGGTGTGGGAGCGGAGGCCGGGCACCCAGCCCTCGTGAAGGGCAGAAGGCGTGGCTGGTGCGCGCCGAGATCGCCACGTGCAGGGAATGGCGTCACTTGAAGATGGCACTGGGAGAGATGTGTCCTTGTGCACGGCTATGCAGTGACAGTGTGCACCCTTTGCGAGGAGGCTTGGCGGTGGCTGCCCGCCCCCCCCTCCCCCAGGAGTACAGGCTTCACACTGCTGTGGTGGAGTCTCTTGTAGAGAGGCTAGATGATGTCCACCCTGTTGTGCTGGCCGGTCCACATGGAGAGGAACGTGGGCCACCTGCTGCGCGCCGAATTGCGAGCCGATAGGGCGGCGGAATGTAGCTTAGCGCCGCGCTCCGAGGCGCGAGCCGAAATAGGGGCGGAAGGTGGGCTTGGCGCTGCGCTCTGAATGCGCACCTCGCCAAAATGCTGTTGCCGGCTTCCCCTACCTGTTGAGTCCGGCGGTGATAGGTAGCTCCCGCTCGTCGCCACTGTAGGATATGGTAGTTCTGCCCTCCCGGGAAGAAGGACGAAGACAAGGGGGTTAGGTTACACTGTTTATTAAACTAGCATTATCCTTTATAGGGGAAGCCGGTGTCCGTGTTGCAGCCCGCACTCGGATCTCGCGCTCCGCGTCACGTCGTCCCACCACGCCTTGCGGCAGGTCACGTGACGCGGAGGGTAGACCGCGACACTACAGCAATGCGAGGAGAATCCAGAAAAAAAGTCTCCATGAGCCCACGGATCTGTTTTCAAAAGTATTTTGCGTTTCGACCACGTCCGTGGTCTTGGTCACATGACCTCTCCCTGATATATATATATATATATATAGTTTTTCACTATTAGTGCAATGAAATGGAGTTCAATTAGCTGGAACATGACCTTCCCTGGTAGCTGAGGTAAGTAAAAAATGTTTTAAATGTATGCTGTGTGCATGCTTGCAGGTGAGAGTGTGTTTATGTGAGGGAGAGAGTGTGTGGGTGTGAATGTGTGTGTATGTGTAAGCATGTGGGTGTGAGTGAACATGAAGGGCAAAGGACGTGTGTTGTCCCTTCCCTGCCCCTTACATTTTGGTGAATTGACGTGCATGAACACTCTCTCCCCAATCACCCAGAGCCCTATTCATGAGTAAATCAGCAGGAAATGTTATGTTATGAGCAGAAGTCAGAACAATAGCACCATGGTCTGAGGACAGTATTTTGACTATCAAAGGCAAGACACCATAAGTTGAGAACTAGGAGCACCACACAGTACTTTGTAAGCCATGGGTTCGATGCTGCTGTCAGTATTATGGATGCGAGATAGTACTGAAGCTATAATTTAACCAGACAATACTGAGAAACTCAGTAGCACGATAATAAAAGGATCAAATTGGGCACATGATAATAGGAATCACGGGGGTGCAAAAATACCTAGAAACTGATGCTCTGTCCCATTAATGGAATTTCTGTTTATGGGCACTGTTTTACCTTCTAGGAAATATTATAAATAGAGTTTCTGAGTGCTTCTGCGTTGCATGTTCTGAATTGGGATTTATTAAGAATACAATTCTAATGGAATCTGAGGTAGCAGTATTAGACTTCGTTGTGAATATGTGTGTTATATGGAGCAGAGATGTTTGTGATTGTGAATTTTATTTCATTTAAGTTTATAAATGATTTTGTTTTAATACATTGCATTCAATGGAGTTATATAACTTAACTTAGTAAATGTAAACACTTGCAAATGCAAATAAACTGGCTTATGTTAGTTACATGATAATACACTGAATGGCATGGCTAATATGTTAGGGCTTGGAGCCAAGCCAGACCCACGCCTCAACACTTGCTATACATTTGCTGACTTACTTGCCTCTACTTAAGTGTTCCATTTGACTCCAGGTATTATTATGAGCCATGTTCTCACTTAGTCTAGTTATTACCAACAGAAATATTTGAGTGATCCTAGGAATTCTCAAGGCCACATTTTCTATGGACTCTGCAGTAAGGCCTCATTATGAGTAGCCGGAAAAGAGGGCCGTTATTTGCCCACCACCGGTATTACGGATTCCAGGGGTACTGGTAACTCCAGTGACAGGGAAAAATCTCACTTATTGCAGGTTCAACCGTGAACGTCCCCTGAGGAATGAGGAATTACCAGTGAATTCAAATTGCCAGTTTCCAGTAATTCCTCATGTCTCATTATGGTCCACACTATCAACAGCCGAAAACTCAGGATAAAAGTGAAAATATGATAGTGATGTGGCCAGTACCTGCAGTTATTGTTCCCATTAGAATTAGGTGCTCACCAGTAATGAGGGCCTAAATATTACAAAGAGAGTTCCGATTCAGCTAGTATTATTTAAAGTGGAGCTCACAGAGAAAATGAGCATTTAAAAACAGAGCTATGATGAAATAAATGTGGTATCATCATGTGCAAAGCTCCTTGTGAGGTTTGGTTTTTCAACGGGTGGAAATCTTTGAGCAGTTCTATGTTTTGGAAACAACCTAACCTTGAGTGTGATTGCATGTTATGAGGAGCACTGTGACTGTGTGTAGTTACAATCAGGAGCGGAGCTCAGAGGTTGTTAGGGTGTGATTAAGACCACAGTCTTTATCAACTTGATATGATCTGGAGCAGGCCCAAGTGATTTTATGTTTGTAGATCAGAGATCTAAGTGATTCTTAGTATTCTCATGAATAGGACTCTGGGTTGATTAGTCACTAACAAAGCTAAAACCAGTGTTAAAATAGAAAAAACAATACTCCATCATGGGCTTATAGGATACTAAACTTACAGAAAATAAATAGTTTAACTGAGCTTTCTTGAACATCCTTATAAAATATGCTGGTACTCTGGTATGCTGAGTAAAACATGTACTTCAAACAGAAACAGCAAACTGTCAGTTGATATGTCAATGTTCTGCTGCGAATAGCTGACGTTACCATGCATGGCTTTTCCATGCATGCCTTTACCCTGCTGTCATAACCACAAGTTGACCTTTCCAACGTAATACCATATATATATATATATATATATATATATATTATCTACTGGCGGTCGCCAGTAGATAGTTATAGTTAGGACCTATTTTCCATAGGAAATCCGCGACATTCTATTTGAAATAACTCTTGCGTCGGTTGACGTATCTTCGCGAAATTTTCAAACTTTATGGCCCGCTCCGGTCCGCTCCTACCCTGAAAGTCTTAGGGTGATTCGTCAAGCGGGGGCCGAGAAAAAGGGGGTCCCAAAACGTGTTTTCCCCATTCATTTTCCCATAGGAAACTTTAGACACGGCTACAGCCCGAACTGCTGAACGGAATGACACCAAATTTGGCAAAGAGGTAGTTCTTGGTTCAGAAAGAACCCTTTTGTTAAATGGTGTAAATCCGTTTAGTAGTTGCGGAGAAATTAAAAAAATAAGAGTCAAAAATCAATTTCCCATAGGAAACTTTAGACACGGCTACAGCCCGAACTGCTGAACGGAATTACACCAAATTTGGCAAAGAGGTAGTTCTTGGTTCAAAAAGAACCCTTTTGTTAAATGGTGTAAATCCGTTCAGTAGTTGCTGAGAAAATCAAAAGTAAAAGTACATATATATCTATGGCCGCGTCGGATTCGCGCACCCTCCCGATCACGAGCTGTCTGCTAATTGGCTGTCAACACTCCAAACCAGGAAGTGTTGGCAGCCATCTTGTTCCTCGGTAGAACCGAGGAACAAGAAAGCAGTAAAAAAGTGCGCAAACGCACAAAGGGGGCAGGGTAGAAACACCCTGACCCCCTAGGTCTGCTCAGGGGGTCCCACAAGGACCCCTGGGCAGAAAAAGCATTTTTTTTAAATCGGCAGGATGCGCTCAGGGAGCGCGAATCCTGCCAAAAAAAAATCGAAGGGCGGTCTCCGCGCTTCGATTGTATTTTGCCCCGGGTGGCCCAAGTCCCGGGGGCATGGTGGGGGGTTAAATTTATGTATGGGGGCCTCAAAGGCCCCCAAGCCCGGGGACCACCACCCCCGGGGCTTTCTTTTAAAATGGTGCGGGAGGGCTCTGAGCCCTCCCGCAGCCCCGGGGACCACCACCTCCCCGGGGCTTCTTTTTTTTTAGTTTTTCCTGTGTGGGGGGGGCTCGAGCCCCCACACGCCCGAGGACCGCCACCTCCCCGGGGCACTAACAAATTAAAATGGGGGTCCGTTTTGGACCCCGGATGCCCCGGGACCACCACCTCCCCGGGGCTTTGCTGATGTGGGGAGGGGGGCCGCGCGGCCCCCTCCTGGAGCCTGTGGTGGCCCTGGGGACCGCCACCCCCAGGGCCGGCTCCTGCAGTGTCCCGGGTGCCTACCCCGGGACACTGCTGTTTGCAATCAATCAATCAATCAATCAATCATGTCACTTATAAAGCGCACTACATACCCGCGAGGGTCTCAAGGCGCTGGGGGAAGAGGGGGGTGGTGCTGCTACTGATCGAAGAGCCAGGTCTTGAGGAGTCTTCTGAAGGCCAGTAGGTCTTGGGTCTGTCGGAGGTTGGTGGGGAGGGTGTTCCAGGTCTTGGCGGCGAGGTGGGAGAAGGATCTGCCGCCGGCGGTCGTTTTCCGGATGCGGGGGACTGTGGTGAGGGCGAGGCTGGTCGAGCGGAGCTGGCGGGTGGGGGTGTAGAAGCTGAGTCGTCTGTTGAGGTAGGCTGGTCCGGAGTTGTGGAGTGCTTTGTGTGCGTGGGTGAGGAGCTTGAAGGTTATCCTCTTGTTGACAGGGAGCCAGTGCAGGTCTCTCAGGTGGGGTGTGATGTGGCTGCGTCGGGGGATGTCGAGGATAAGACGTGCAGAGGCGTTCTGGATGCGTTGCAGCCGTCTCAGGAGCTTAGCCATCGTTCCTGCGTGAGGGCGTTTCCGTAGTCCAGCCTGCTGGTGACGAGGGCCTGGGTGACTGTTTTTCTTGTTTCGGTGGGGATCCACTTGAAGATCCTGCGGAGCATTCGGAGGATGTTGAAGCAGGATGAGGAAACGGCGTTGACCTGCTTAGTCATGGAGAGGGTGGGGTCGAGGATGACCCCTAGGTTGCGTACGTGGTCGGTGGGTTGGGGGGCTGTTCCCAGTGATGTTGGCCACCAGGAGTCGTCCCAGGCTGAAGGGTTGGAACCAAGGATGAGGACCTCCGTCTTGTCCGAGTTCAGCTTCAGGCGGCTGGTCCTCATCCATTCAGCGACGGCCTTCATTCCTTCATGAAGGTGGGCTTTGGCGGTGTGAGGGTCTTTGGTGAGGGAGAGGATCAGCTGGGTGTCGTCGGCGTAGGAGATGATGTTGAGGTTGTGCTGTCGGGCGACGTGGGCGAGGGGTGCCATGTAGATGTTGAACAGCGTTGGGCTGAGGGAGGAGCCTTGGGGTACGCCGCAGATGATCTTGGTGGCCTTGGATCGGAAGGGGCGAGGCGGACGCTTTGTGTTCTGCCGGAAAGGAAGGATGTGGTCCAGTCCAGGGCCTTCTCTTGGATCCCGGCGTCGTGAAGGCGTGTTCGTAGTGTGTGGTGCCTCGCGGCTCCCGTCCTGTCATTGCAAACTGCTTTGGATATTGGAAGAGAGAGCAGGGAAACCTGCTCTCGTTTCCAATATCCAAAGTCAATTGCTTTTCCACACGGGGAGCAGCATGTTAGCTGCTCCCCATGTGTAAAAGCAATGCCGGCTCCCGTAGGACACGGGGAGCCGGCGGGACTGTGGGGGTTTGGGGACCCCCACAGTCCCCAACCAGAGGCCAGGCCCCGGGGATGGGGTCCCCGGGGCAAGTAGTGGCCCGGGAGGGGGCCACGCGGCCCCCTCCCCAGAAATAATTATTTTTAAAAATTAAAAAAAAAAAAAAGGGGGTAAGGCCCTGGGGGATGGGGTCCCCAGGGCCCAAAAATAAGAAAAAGGAAGGGGGGCCACACAGCCCCCCTTCAGGAAAAAAAAAACGATCGGACCGCAGGCCCCGCCCCCTTCCTTCACCACTCTGCAAACGCACCCCCTGGCGCGTTTGCAGATGGGGAAGTAATTCCCCTTGAATACTGGGGGTCCCTGGGGGCCTACTAGCCCACCAGGACCCTCCAGTATGCGCTAGGGGGATGCGTTGCAGAGAGGTGTACAGAGGCCACGCCCCTTTATACACCTCTCTGCAACGCAGCTCTGTGGCGCTTTTTGGAGGTACATGGTGGGCTAGTTGGCCCCCAGGAACCCTCAGGATTCAAGGGGACTTAATACCCCAACTTAAAACGCGCCATGGGGCGCGTTTGCACAGTGGTGAAGGGAGGGCGGGGCTTCAGGTGACATGTGTGCAAACAGGCCCCGTGGCGCGTTTTAAGATGGGGAATTAAATCCCCTTCAATCCTGAGGGTCCCTGGGGCCAACTAGCCCAACAGGTACATCCAGAAAGCGCCACAGAGCTGCGTTGCAGAGAGGTGTAAAAGGGGTGTGGCCTCTCTACACGTCTCTGCAACGCAGCCCCTAGCGCATACTGGAGGTTCCTGTTGGGCTAGTTGGCCCCTAGGGACCCTCATGATTCAAGGGGACTTAATCCCCCAACTTAAAACGCGCCACGGGGCGCGTTTGGATAGATGTCACCTCAGGCCCCGCCCCTACCTTCACCATTGTGCAAATATTCCTCTAAAATCTGCCGAACTACGAATTCGGATTTACTCACCTGTTATCAGGAGAGACCTCAGTGCTGCATCTTTCAGCCCAGTACTAATCCTGAAAAGTAATTTTAACCGTACTTACCAGTAACTTGAATTTCCTTCCATAGGATATCATTGCCTGCTTTTTGCTGAAAAAGTTTCTAAGTGTTGATTTTTGAAACATACAAATATTCCTCTAAAATCAGCCGAAATACGAATTCCGATTTACTCACCTGTTATCAGGAGAGACCTCAGTGCTGTATCTTTCAGCCCAGTACTGGTCCTGAAAAGTAATTTTAACCGTACTTACCAGTAACTTGAATTTCCTTCCATAGGATATCATTGCCTGCTTTTTGCTGAAAAAGTTTCTAAGTGTTGATTTTTGAAACATACAAATATTCCTCTAAAATCAGCCGAAATACGAATTCCGATTTACTCACCTGTTATAAGGAGATACCTCAGTGCTGTATCTTTCAGCCCAGTACTGGTCCTGAAAAGTAATTTTAACCGTACTTACCAGTAACTTATATTTTCTTCCATAGGAATCCATTGTCTGGTTTTCAGCAGAAAAGTTTCAAAGTGTCGATTTTCACAAACTACAAATATTCCTTAAAAATCGCCTGTATGACTTAAATGCATTCTTTCAACTGTTTACAGGAGATGCACCAGTGCTGGATCCAGGATCCAACACTGAGTAAGAAAAAGTAACGATAACAGTTTTTACCTGCTAAGTGAATTTCCTTCCATAGGATAACATTGGTGATTCTATGAGAAAAAGTTTCTAAGTGTCAACTTTTAAAATACAATAATATTCCTTAAAAATCACTACTGTAACCAAAACGCTTTTACTCAACTGTTTACAGGAGATGTCCCAGGACTGAATCTAGGATCCAGTCCTGTGGTTAGAAAAGTAATCCATAAAGTAACTAATTGCATTTAACTAGAAATTCACATTGAGCTGAATGTTGCATTGTGTTTGAAAATGTGTTGCCCATTGCAACAACTGTAACTACTGTACTTAAAAGTCTATTGCCTATGTGCAAAGTATTTAAACTAAAGTAATTCATTCTGAGAAAGTATTTTTTGTAATGTATAATGTAATTACAATGTAATTTAAAAAATAAAATATGTAAAAAAAAATGTTTCTAAAAATGTAGTAAGTCAGTAGGGAAAAAATAAATATAACAATTAATACATTTACAAATTGTCATTTACAAAACCTTTGAAATTCACTGAAAAAACCGTAGGTTTCAGACATGTTATAGTTAGGAATTAGCATTTAAAAAACCTTTGAAATTCACTGAAAAAACCATAGGTTTCAGAGACGTTATAGTTAGAAATTAGCATTTAAAAAACCTTTGAAATTCACTGAAAAAACCATAGGTTTCAGGCACGTTATAGTTAGAAATTTGCATTTAAAAAACCTTAGAAATTCACTGAAAAAACCATAAGGTTTTAGGGACAGTTAGAGTTAGTTGGACATTGCACTCGTACAAAACCCGTGAAATTCTCCGTTATAGTTAGTTCAGGTAACTATAACTCGCGCCCCGCAATGCACTGCTGATGACGTCACATATTACATCACTCATGACATGGTCAGTGACATCACTGATGACATCACTGATGACATCTCAAATGACATCACTGATGACATCACTGATGACATCATCCATGTGAGAATTTAATGCATCTTCTCACACCCTAATATAAGTTTTGAAACACCCACTCTAAATTACAGACTGCCATTCTCAAAACCATACACACTCCAATACCAATAAGTACATACCCACTCACTGATTCTTAGGTCTACACACACACATCTACTCACTCACCCGTACAGTCACTCATACTTACAGTCACTCAGTACAGGACTATCATATGCACTCATACACCTATATAAACACTCACACAACGCAACTCATCCATAGAGGTACTCACACACCTAGTCAGTCATGCAAATAATTAATCACACTCCAATTTACTCACCTATACAGTTATACACACCAGCTCACTTACTCATAAAAATACTAGCACATTCTTACGCTCCTATGCAATCACTGATGCAAGCACACACTCATCCATATAGCCACTCTCACAATCACACACTCTCACTTATAGCCATTTATATACTCCAACACACATATATACTGCCTTTCACATATGTAGTTACTCACACATGTACCACTGAGATATACATTCAATCACTAACACACCCATACACACACTCACCCACCCATACAGTCCATCACAGACGCACTCTTGAAACCATGCACCCAGTGAATCACCCACTCACACATCTATGCACAGAGTCACACTCACCCCAACCACACAAACACTGAGGCACCCATACAGATACTCAGAGAACCAATCCATAACCCATATAGACACTCATTTAGCTAGTCAGAAACCCATGCAGCTGCTTACACAACAACAGACAGACGGATACAGACATTCACACAGTTTAGTCACTCACCCATGCATCCAGTAAGATACGTTTAATCACTCACTTATAGACTCAGTCACGCACCTACTAAATCATCCATTCAGACACTTATACACCCACTCATTCTTCAATACGCCTTTCCCTATATATATTAAACATATTTAAACTTTACACAAACACACAGTCACTGGATGATGTCATCAGTGATGTCATCAGTGATGTCATTTGAGATGTCATCAGTGATGTCATCAGTGATGTCACTGACCATGTCATGAGTGATGTAATATGTGACGTCATCAGCAGTGCATTGCGGGGCGCGAGTTATAGTTACCTGAACTAACTATAACGGGGGAATTTCACGGGTTTTGTACGATTGCAATGTCCAACTAACTCTAACTGTCCCTAAAACCTTATGGTTTTTTCAGTGAATTTCTAAGGTTTTTTAAATGCAAATTTCTAACTATAACGTGCCTGAAACCTATGGTTTTTTCAGTGAATATATATATATATATATATATAGTAAATCCCTTGTTCTTTTGCTTTTGGTGGAAAAAACAGGAACGGAATATATATATTCACTGAAACAAAGTTCAAATTGACGTTATAATTAGGATTTGTAGTAATATCTTACTTTACTTAACCTTAGAAATTCACTGCAAAAAACCAAAGGTTAACGGGGCGTTATAGTTAGGTGAAAATGTCAGTTAAAACATACTGTTTTAAACAAACAAAACTCGTGTCCTCGTACACAGCATTATTGATGATAGTATTTGATTCTGGGCAGTATTTCTCGTGGTACTTTTACCCTAACACGATATTCCTCATCATCATTATTGGCAAAGTACTTAGGGTGAACGTTACTTCTGCACCATTACTTCCAACCTGCGGAAAGGGTTTGTCTTATTTGATGCAGGATGCTAACAGCCCTTATTATTTTATTGAGGCCTATGATTTTAGCCTCGGCCAATAGGTAGTACATCCACTCTGGAAGTTATTTCAACACCATTAGTTTAACAAAGTATTTCAAAATAGTTTGAATCCATGATGTTGTTGTACGCCAGTGGTAAACTGTAAAATAAATTATGCTACAGGAGTGTGGCATAGTGCTTTTCATGAGAAATTAGATGGAAAATACATTTATCACAGTAAATATGCACTAACAAAATTAGTTATTTTTTGAGGCAATGATTTGAGTATAGCTCATAATGCCACTTAGCGAATTCGACTTTTCAATCCTGTGGGAACAATTTCGGTGAAAGCAGGTAATTCAAGTAAATCCATGTAGAAGCTAAGATAAATATGTATACCCTAGTGACCCCATATAATTAGGGTAATTTTTGTCAAGTTTGATCAAAAATGACCTGAGCAAAATCATAAAAGGGGAGAACAATAGGGTCCCCCAGACTGCATACACTGAGGAAGTACACTAGCAAATTAATTTAGTAGAAATTCATGTTACAAACTAAGATAGTAGTGCACCTGCTTCTGAAATCAGGTCTCAGAAAAAGATGTAAAATTCACATAATGTAGTAATAAAAAGAATATCAGCTGCCAGGACTTAACTGTCTAAGTTAGCAATAGACACCTTTTCACTAACCCCGTCACCAAACTAACCAATAAGCCTCTTTTTTGCAGTATGAAAGTAATCACCATGGAGTTCAGATATGTGCATACTGACTATAATTATGAAAACTGAATCATCGTATTTTATGGAAACACTTGTGTAGAAAATTGACATTTTCTGATTGGTAAACCAAGATATTTCATCGTTTTGTACACCCTATTTTTTGCTGGACATAGAACTGTATGCACGGTTACCCCTGCTAAAGAGGAGTAAAGTGCCTTTCCTATCCCTTTAAACATGGTAAATTGGTTTAATCCTGACTGGCACATTTAATGTTCCTGTAAGGCCATACTATACGGTGCGCAAATACACCTATGACGTGTAAAGTTAAATAACACTTGGGGACTGCATCACCTATCATTCCTTCCTCTACAGTGCCAGTACACACATGCCTTCAGGCCTACCCTGAACAGTCTGATGGCAGCAATTTGAACCCTCCTGCACAGACCTGTCAAAATAGCCCTTTTGACTGTTAGGAAAACCTGATTTTAAATATTAAATAAGTCACCCCTGATTACACATTGCTGCCCAGAAAGGGTCCATAATATTTAAGACGTAAATGTATGACATTAATAGTAGCATATTCCCACAGTGACTAGCCCTAAAACAAAATTGTCGCTGGTCAGGCTGTATCTGGCACACAGAAAAAGCCCAAGTATAGATTATATAATCACTTTAATCTATAACTTATGACCTGTACCACCTACAGATGCAATTAAAAGCCTTATCTTTATAATTAAAAAAAATCCAATATAATGGTAAAATTGGATTTTTATTAAATATATTGGAAATGTAACTTTTAGGAAGCTACCCTTTACCTGCCTCAGCTTTCAGGCGGCTAATTACCATTAGTCTCTGACAAATTTCAGCCTATACTTGGTCTAAATGAAGAGTGAACAAGGTGTGAAATTCCTCCCAGGAGCTACATATTAGTCAGCTAGATTAACAGGTTGACCTCAATGGGCAGGGATGACTCCTCTGAATCCAGTACTGTGTATTTATTTTATTTTTTTACACAGTAATGGATGGTGAAAGACTCGTTTGCTGAATGGATTGTTGCACCGAACACAGCTTGGATGACTGACCTCAAATCTTTGAATCTTCAAACTAAGCTCTACTTTAGTAGGTTTACTGTCTCAGACTTGGATGCACAGACAGTTATTTCTTACAAGTGTACGTTATATAGTTGATTGTGCGTTGGGAAGTTGCTTGTCCAGTTTTGCTGACAATAGTTGGTGTACAAAGCTGCCCTGAGGAAGCCTTAAAGGTGAAACACTTTGGCTGCGCTTGTGCTTTCAGAGGAAGAATCTGAATAAAAGACAAACACAAATGAAAACTATGGGGCACATGCATCAAGGTAGGCAATTGTGATTCCATAATTGCGATTATTAAGGAATCGCAATTATGGAATCGCAATTGCCTATGCATGTAGGTTTTGCTAAAATATTAGCGATTCCTACATATTCCTTAATTGTGAATAGCAAATTGCGATTAGCAATTAAGGAATAGCTTCCCATTCATTCCTGTGGGCCTAGAGGCCCATAGCAATGAATGGGAATTGCATGCGCAATTTGCTAGTACCAAATAGGTACTCACAAATTGCGCATGCAATTTCAAGGGCGCAAGGGGGCCAAAAGGCCACCCTGATGCACCCCCGAAATTGGCATGTGTGCACATGTGGCCCTAAGGGCATGTGTGTGCGCCAAATGGCACTTTGAAAAATACACTTTTGTGCATTTTTCAAAGTTTTTGCAAATTACCATTAACTTGTAGTTGATGGTAATTAGCGTTTCCTAAATGCGAAGTCGCATTTAGGAAAGGCTTGTTGCATTCTAAATAGGGAATCGCAATTTGCGATTCCCTAAATGCATTCGCAATTTAGGTAATCGCAAATTTTGCATTTATTTACTTGCGTTGTTTTCTAAAGGTTGGATCAGGCCCAGGAGAGCATCATTTACAACATTTGTGCAGCACTCTGAGCATCAGAGAGCTGAGCTCTTAGTATAAAAGAGTACAGAAATAGTGTCATTCAAATAAAAGAGCTAGAATAGGCATCAATAAATTGCACCACTTTCGAGAATAAAGAGTAAAATATCACTCATGCAAAGCATCAGACCGCAATTGTTTGATTACTTGCGCCAATATTACGTATAGGACAACGGGTGCAATGGGCGTGTGTACCTGCTTTGTGCCCTACCCCCCCCCCAAGTCTTCATTAGGAGAGGAAGTTATAATTGAGCATTCTCTTTAATAGTGTTCCAGTAGCTTAAGAACCACTTAAGGACAAGTATGCTGCAAAATGAGCTTTAGAACTGGCTCCAGCATTATAAACAAGCATTGGTTGATACATTAGGTTTCGCCTATTTGATTAATAATAAGCTGTTTTTTGTTGTAAGTTGTAGCTTGCTGAGGAGTTGTACAATATAAGTTACAGAAAGTTTGTTATAGTGTTATGACTTGTTTATATACAAAAAGGCAATATATTGTGCTGTTACTAGTGGTATAGTTCGGGTAAGTGATAGCAACAATTTGAAAAATGAAAGAAAAGAGAGAAATAATAGAATTAATTGATGTAACAGCAATATTTTGTTTATGGGCGTTCTGACAACTTTTGGGCCCGGTCCGACTGCACCTGCAACACCATTCAAATCATGCCTGCAAGATAACTGCATTTGTGACTGCCTGTTTAGTAGTACAATATAGCAATATTTGGTGTTTAGAGGAGTTATGACAACTTTTGGCCCTGGTGCCACTGCACCTTCTGCACCATTCAAATCATGACCCTATTGCCTGTAAGGTTACTGCACTTGTGACTGCCTGTTTAGTAGTAAAATATAGCAATATTTGGTGTTTAGAGAGGTTCATAGAGCTTTGGGTCCCGGTGTCACGGCAGCAACTGCACCATTGGAACCATGACCCTAGTGGCTGCAAGGTAATTGCAGGTCATGACAAATTTTGGGCCCGGTGCCACTGCACCTGCTGCACCATTCAAATCATGACCCTGTTATCTGCAAGGTAACTGCTTGTCACTGCCTGTTTAGTAGTAAAATATAGAAACATTAGGTGTTTAGTGGAGTGCCTAGAGCTTTTATCCTGGTGCTACTGCACCTGCTGCACTATTCAAATCATGACCCTGTTGCCTGCTAGATAAATGCACTTATAACTGCCTGTTTAGTTGTAAAGTATAGCAATATTAGGTGTTTAGAGGAGTTCTAACAACTTTTGGGCCCGTTGCCACTGTACCTGCTGCATCATTCAAATAATGACCCTGTTGCCTGCAAGATAACTGCACTTGTGACTGCCTGTGTAGTAGTAAAATATATCAGTATTTGGTGTTTAGTGGAGTTACCTGGAGAAATCGCCCTCCTCTAGTACCTACCTTTTGCTGTGCGTATTCGGCTCAGTGATGCAGCCGCTTTAAGCATGTATGAACTCTTGACAGTGATACTAAGCTGTATCTTTCAGTGAAGCAGGGTGGTTCTGAGTCTCTGACAGTTGTATTTTTTCCTGCCTGCATATCTGTTATTATCTCTTGTGATTATATGACTGCAGAAGAGGCCAAGTCCAACTGTTTTGTATAGTTCAGGAAGGATGCCTTGTCTCTTTTTTGTCATCGAGTGAGCTACCTGTAGTTCCACTGGCCCTTTTTAGAAGATATTCCACTGTGGTGACATCAGAGGAATTAGTAATAATTCTTCTATTGGATTGTGTGTAAGTCTGCACGCATAGACTAGACGACCTTGCAGATATGGACCTGGTTTAGAGAAGAGGGATAGGGGTCCATTGGGAAAAACCTGGTAGTTTTGCCACCTGTGCCTTCAACAGTATAGCTCCCATCATAAGAATTCCAAGGATGGCAAAGCTTCTATCATGGGAGGCTCATCTGACTCTGCTATAGGGCCTTGTAATGCTTGGAGCTCACTATGCTAGACATGCTAGCGGTTCAGCCACCCATTCTAGAATAACTGATCTGTTGCCATTTCAGATGCAGCTACCTCTGATAAAACTAGTGCTTAATTTGAGCCAGTTGTTGCAGGTGGGACCCACTAACACTCATTTTTTGGGGACTGAGATTTATTTTTGCTCAACAGACTGTGATCTGGAGCAAGAGAAAGAAAAACACAAAGGTGAGAAGAAGGAGGAAGAGAAAGACATAAAAAACAGGAACAAATGGAGGAAGCAGGTAAGGAATGCCTGGTGGTGGATTAAAGAGGCATGAGGTGGAATCAAGACCACCTGGGCACCTCAACTCCAAATAACACTTGCTCTGGGCTCATGTACACAACTTTGGGATTTGTCTTTCTCCTTAAAATGAAGATAGTGTCCTTAACGTGCCTAGATGCACCACCAAATACATGTGGATGTGTGAGCACTGACAATGGAATCCCTCTAGTAACCTCCCAAAGTGTCCACTTCCAAGGCAGGCTTGCTGGTTTTGGTGAAGATACATCTGCTGCACAGACAAAGAACTCTAAACATGGTCAATTTTGTGTTGTAAGTCACCTGAGCCTAGGCAGAAAATTCACTGCATTGGCCATGGACTTTCCAACAGCCAATCTTTAAATCATGCCTTGCCGCTTTGGTCCAGACAGCGATTGCATATTCGATGCTCATAGCATCGCTATCCAGAATAAAAGAGCAGGCATGAGATCTGGCTGATGCATAGGATGCAGAGTTGCAGGAGATGGCATTGTTTTACAGGATGCAACCAGTGGTTCTATGTGATAAAGCAAGAACCCGCCGACCAGGCTGTTACTTGCAGCTTGGACTGCACTCGAGCTTGGAAAGCCCTCAAGAGCTTGAAGCAAAGAGTGACGGATGCCCAGAGGACAATGTCCCACAGTGAGAGTGTCCACTCCATGTTCCATTCCTGACAGGCCAGGCAGCACCTGCGAGTGACAGTCTGGGGGTTGCAAGGTCCCGGCAATCATTACCTAAGCTTAAAACCCATGTCATTCATTAACTGACTTGAAATATATGTGTTCAGTTATGGGGTAAAGTTAAATATGGTGTAACTGTGTTGCTCAGTTTGCATTTTAACGTTTCAAAGCACTCAACAATAAATGATGTAACATCACAAAGTCTACCAGATTTTGTGTTCATAATTTCGAGCTATAAGGGTGAAAAACAAAATCACGTTGGTCAGACTGAAATATTTAACTATAACTAGCTGTTTTCCTACTTGTGTTGATTTTTTTTATTTAAAAAAGGTTGTCTGAAGCCCTTTCTTTTTTATTGTACGGAGGACACTGAAGGATAGAACCGTCTGCCGCCTGAATGACAGGAATCAATAGACAATATAGAAGATATGAGTCACCTGAAGGCATTATTAATACACTTCCTTTAGAATTCCTCAATGTGAAAATGTCAGCGCGCCAGTTAATGCGCTGTACTTCTGTGACATCCATCGCAGCCTGCGGGGAACTCGCCAGTGGCAATCACATTGCAGCAAGACCTTTTATTCTGATTATCACCCATTTTCGGAATTTTCAGCCTACTTAGCAAGAAAGTTTGAGCACAAAAGTGGAAAATTGAATAATGTGGCCTTTCAGCGCCCTGGATCCCCAGCGGTGCTCAGCAGCAGTGTACACAATGGATTTCATATACAGGGGATCAAAGTGAGTTGACATTTTGAATTATGGACATTACTTATGCCGAATGACTTAATTACACCACAGAGTATTTATTAGCGAATGCAAAATGCAGGCACGCCTACGCTGAGCTGGAACTCGAGATAAAAAACCTTAGAGAAACAATTGAAAGTGAAATATAAAGACACTCTAAATATAATCCAGTAATCTTAATAATGTGCATGGCCGTTTAATTATATGATGTCAAAGTATATTGGAAATCTGCTTCAGAAATAGAACTAAGCCTGAGTCGTGCCCCGCGAGCACCCACATGTATATATATATATATATATATATTCACTGAAAAAACCACAGGTTTCAGGGACGTTATAGTTAGTTGGACATTTCACTCGTACAAAACCAGAGAAATTCAGCTGTTATAGTTAGTTGAGCTAACTATAACTCTCGCCCCCGCAATGCACTGCTGATGACGTCACATATTACATCATTCATGACATGGTCAGTGACATCACTGATGACATCTCAAATGACATCACTGATGACATCATCCAGTGACTGCGTGTTTCTGTAAAGTTTAAATATGTTTTATATATATATATATGCCAAGGTGTATTGAAGAATGAGTGGGTGTATAAGTGTCTGAATGGATGATTTAGTAGGTGCGTGACTGACTGTATAAGTGAGTGATTAAACGTGTCTTACTGAATGCATGGGTTAGTGACTAAACTGTGTGAATGTCTGTATCAGTCTGTCAGTTGGTGTGTAAGCGGCTGCATGGGTTGGTGAGTAGCTACATGAGTCTCTATATGGGTTATTGATTGGTTGTCTCAGTATCTGTATGGGTGCCTGAGTGTCTGTGTGGGTGGGTGGGGGTGTGTGACTCTGTGCATAGATGTGTGAGTGGGTGATTCACTGGGTGTATGGGTTCAAGAGTGCATTTGTGAAGGGCTGTACCGGTGGGTGAGTGTGTGCATGGGTGTGTTGGTGAGTCAATGGATGTCTCATTGGTACATGTGTGATTAACTACATTTGTGAAAGGCAGTATATGTGAGTGTTGGAGTATATAAATGACTATATGTGAGAGTGGGTGATTGTGAGAGTGGCTGTATGGATGAGTGTGTGCTTGTATCAGTGATTGTATAAGAGAGTAAGTATGTGTTAGTATCTGTATAAATAAGTGAGGTGGTGTGTGTATAACTGTATAGGTGAGTAAATGGGAGTGTGATTGATTCTTTGCATGACTGACTAGGTGTGTGAGTAACTCTATGGATGAGTGGCAGTGTGTGAGTGTCTGCATAGGTGTATGAGTGCATATGAAAGTGCTGTATTGATGAGTGACTGCATGTATGAGTGACTGTATGGGTGACTGAGTGGATGTGTGTGTAGACCTAGGAATCAGTGAGTGCGTATGTAGCAACTGGTATTGGTGTGTCTATGGTTTCGAAAATGGTAGTCTGTATTTTAGAGTGGGTGTATCAAAGGTTATATTAGGGTATGAGGAGGTGCATCAGATTATCATGTGAATGATGTCATCAGTGATGTCATCAGTGATGTCATTTGAGATGTCATCAGTGATGTCACTGACCATGCCATGAATGATGTCATATGTGACGTCTTCAGCAGTGCATTGCGGGGGCGCGAGTTATAGTTATCTCAACTAACTATAACGGCCGAATTTCTCTGGTTTTGTACGAGTGAAATGTCCAACTAACTATAACGTCCCTGAAACCTGTGGTTTTTTTCAGTGAATTTCTAAGGTTTTTTAAAAGCTAATTTCTATCTATAACGTCCCTCAAACCTGTGGTTTTTTCAGTGAATTTCTAAGGTTTTTTACATGCTAATTTCTAACTATGCCTACAGAGGTAGGACATGTGCAGAAAGAGGAAGAAAGAAGCAAGAGAAATGCAGAAAGAGGCAACAGAAGTCCAGAAAGATGAAGAAAGGTGAAGAAAGAAGCAAGAGATATGCAGAAAGAACCAACAGAGGTGCAGAAAGAGGCCTTGTTGCAAAGTCATCCTGTGCCCCCAACTTTTTGCTGACTGGTACTGGTGGTAACTGACTCTGACTAACCAGGCCCAGAGCTATGCTGAAAGACACTTAGAATACAGTAAAAACACCTACATATACTTGGGTACACTGTGGGTTGGGGTACCCCTGTGATTGGCATGATCTCACCTATAAGGCCTTAGTACATAATAGGGCAGGGGGATTAAAACTACCTCTAAGTCAGAGGTTCAGAAAGAGGCAAGAGAAGTGCAGAAAGAAGCAACAAAGGTGCCAAAACAGGCAAGAGAGGTGCAGAAAGAAGCAAGTGAAGTGCAGAAAGAAGCAAGAGAGATGCAGAAAGAGGCAACAGAGGTGCAGAAAGAGGCAGGAGGGGTGCAGAAACAAGGAAGAGAAGTGCAGAAAGAGGCAAGAGAATTGCTGAAAGAAGCAACAGAGGTGTAGAAAGAAGCAAGAGAAGTGCAGAAAGAGGCAAGTGAGGTACAGAAAGAAGCAAAAGCAGTGCAGAAAGAACCAACAGAGGTGCAAAAAGAGGGAATAGGGGTGCAGAAAAAGGTAGGAGAGGTGCACAAAGAGGCAAGAGAGATACAGAAAGAGGCAGGAGGGGTACAGAAAGAAGGAAGAGAAGTGCAGAAAGAAGCAACAGAGGTACAGAAAGAGGCAAGAGAGGTACAGAAACAGGCAGGAAAGGTGCAGAAAGAGGGAACAGGGGTGCAGAAAGAGGCAAGAGAGGTGCAGAAAGAGAAAGGAGGGGTGCAGAAAGAAGCAAGAGCAGTGCAGAATGAACCAACAGAGGTGCAAAAAGAGGCAAGAGGAGTGCAGAAAGAGGTAGGAGAGGTGCACAAAGAGCCAAGAGAGGTACAGAAAGAGGCAGGAGGGGTGCAGAAAAAAGGAAGAGAAGTGCAGAAAGAGGTAAGAGAATTGCTGAAAGAAGCAACAGAGGTGTACAAAGAAGCAAGAGAAGTACAGAAAGAGGCAAGTGAGGTGCAGAAAGAAGCAAGAGCAGTGCAGAAAGAACCAACAGAGGTGCAAAAAGAAGCAAGAGCGGTACAGAAAAAGGTAGAAGAGGTGCACAGAGAGGCAAGAGAGGTACAGAAAGAGGCAGGAGGGGGTGCAGAAAGAAGCAACAGAGGTGGTGAAAGAGGCGCAAAGGGTGCAGAAAGAGCAAGAGAAGTGCAGAAAGAACCAACAGAGGTACAGAAAGAGGCAAGAGAGGTGCAGAAACAGGCAGGAAAGGTGCAGAAAGAGGGAACAGGGGTGCAGAAAGAGGCAAGAGAGTTGCAGAAAGAGAAAAGAGGGGTGCAGAAAGAGGCAAGAGGGGTGCAGAAAGAAGCAAGTGAGGTGTAGAAAGAGGCAACAGAGGTGCATAAAGACGCAAGAGAGGTGCAGAAACAAGCAAAAGAAGTGCAGAAAGAGGCAAGAGAATTGCTGAAAGAGGCAAGAGAGGTGCAGAAAATGGCAAGAGAACAGCAGAAAGAGGCAAGAGGATGCAAAAAAGGGAAGAAGGGTGCAGAAAGAAGCAAGAGAGGTGCAGAAAGAAGCAAGAGAAGTGTAGAAAGAGGCAAGAGAGGTGCAGAAAGAGGCAAGAGAGGTGCAGAAAGAGGCAATAGAGGTTCGGAAAGAGGCAAGGAAAGTGCAGAAACAGGCAAGAGAAATGCACAAAGAGACAAGAGAGGAGCAGAAAGAGTCAAGAGAGGTGTAGAAAGAAGCAAGAGAAGTGCAGAAAGAGGCAGGGGGTGCAGAAAGAAGCAAGTGAGGTGCAGAAAGAGGCAGCAGAGGTACAGAAAGACACAAGAGAGGTGCATAAACAAGCAAGAGAAGTGCAGAAAAAGACAAGAGAATTACTGAAAAAGCAACAGAGGTGTAGAAAGAACCAAGAGAAATGCAGAAAGAGGCGAGTGAGGTGCAGAAAAAACCAATAGAGGTGCAAAAAGAGGCAAAAGGGGTGCAGAAAGAGGTAGCAGAGGTGTACAAAGAAGCAATAGAAGTACAGAAAGAGGCAAGTGAGGTGCAGAAAGAAGCAAGAGCAGTGCAGAAAGAATCAACAGAGATGAAAAAAGAGGCAAGAGGGGTACAGAAAAAGGTAGCAGAGGTGCACAAAGAGGCAAGAGAGGTACAGAAAGAGGCAGGAGGGGTGCAGAAAGAAGAAAGAGAAGTGCAGAAAAAAGCAACAGAGGTGCTGAAAGAGGTGCAAAGGGTGCAGAAAGAGCAAGAGAAGTGCAGAAAAAAGCAACAGAGGTACAGAAAGAGGCAAGAGAGGCGCAGAAACAGGCAGGAAAGGTGCAGAAAAAGGGAACAGGGGTGCGGCAAGAGAGGTGCAGAAAGAGGGGAGAGGGGTGCAGAAAGAGGCAAGAGGGGTGCAGAAAGAAGGAAATGAGGTGCAGAAAGACAGAAGAGAGGTGCAGAAACAAGCAAGAGAAGTGCAGAAAGAGGCAAGAGAATTGCTGAAAGAAGCAACAGAGGTATAGAACGAAGCAAGAGAAGTGCAGAAAGAGGCAAGTGAGGTGCAGAAAGAAGCAAGAGCAGTGCAGAAAGAACCAACAAAGGTGCAAAAAGAAGCAAGAGCGATACAGAAAAAGGTAGAAGAGGTGCACAAAGAGGCAAGAGAGGTACAGAAAGAGGCAGGAGGGGTGCAGAAAGAAGAAAGAGAAGTGCAGAAAGAAGCAACAGAGGTGCTGAAGGAGGCACGAAGGGTGCAGAAAGAGCAAGAGAAGTGCAGAAAGAACCAACAGAGGTACAGAAAGACGCAACAGAGGTTCAGAAAGACGCAAGAGAGGTGCAGAAACAAGTAAGAGAAGTGCATAAAAAAGCAACATAGATGTAGTAAGGGGGAAGTGGGGTGGAGAAGGAGGCAAGAGGGATACAGAAAGAAACAAGAGAGGTGAAGAAAGAGGGAAGAGGGGTGCAGAAAGAGAGGAGTGGTGTGAAAGAGACACGAGGATTGCAGAAAGAAGCAACAGAAATGCAGAAAGAGGCAAGAGAGGCGCAGAAAGAAGCAAGAGTGGTTTACACACCATTAGTACCAATTTAATACCCACATTTAGCAATAAGTAACAGGTGACCATTCTAGGTTTGCACAGGGCCTTCCACCATGCTTTAACACTTGTCGCTGCATTTTTGGTAACGTTTGAGCCGTTTGAGCTAGAAACAATGTTTTTTTTGTTCAAATCTGCAGATTATGCAGCAGATGATGGATTATGTGGCAAATGCGGTTAATGTATAATTGTGCAAAAGTCAGTGCATCCAAACAGTCACATAATTCCAGTGGCCCTGCTCATACCTCTGACTAGGTCCACAAGTGCTCCTCAGTGGTTCCTTCTTTTTTTTGTCTCATTGAGTTCAAAGTTTAGCTTCTATGGAAACGAGGAAGACTAAACCTGAGGTTACAACTCAACAACACAGACTATCATACCACACAATTACTCTCCATAACACATAATCCCACTCTACATAATTCCTACACACTAAGTACCACATACTTTCTATCCACATAATTTCACTGCACAACATACCACATAATTCCACTACACACAACCTACATCCACTCCACTCCAAGAAACATTAAAACACTTTCACATTTACAACGCCAATAGCTCTAACTCTCGCAAATGCGAATGCGAAACCTATTACATTGCAAATGCTTCCTTAACTAGTAGTTGCGTTTGCAGAGTGGTGGAGAAAGGATGCTGGGCCTCCAACCAGCACTCAGGAATTCCGCTGCGTAGGACTTAGAGGGGGTACCAGGAGGGCTTCTTAGCCCCCAAAGTCCCTCAGGAGTAAAGTGGACTTCATCCCCCATCCCGTAGTCTGCCAATAGGCGTGTTTGCAGAGTGGTGGAGAAAGGGGGCGTGGCCTCCGAAGATGTCTTAGCAATCTCACTGTGTGGGACTTACTGGAGGTAACAAGAGGGGTTGGCCAACTACCCCTCCTATTACCTCCAGTAAGTCCCACACAGCAGGATTGCTAAGTTCTCATAGCAGGCCACGCCCCCTTTGCCCACCACTCTGCAAATGCACTCCCTGGCACACTCTTGGATGGGGATTGAAGTCCCCTTCACTGCTGGGGGTGGTTAGAAGCCAACTAGCCTACCTCTTACCTCCAGTAAGCCCCACACAATGGGATTGCTGAGAGGTGGACACAGGCCACGCCCCCTTTCTCCAGTCCCTTTTCCTCCTGAGGGTCCCTGGGGGCCAACTAGCCCTCCTGTTACCTCCAGTAAGCCCCCTACAGCTGGTTTGCTGAGAGTGCTCAAAGGCCATGCCCCCTTTTTACTCCACTCTGCAAACGCGGCTCCTGGTGCACTGCTGCTTGTGGGATGAAGTCCACTTTAGTCCTGAGGTCCTCAGGACACAAGAGGACCTCATCTCCCCACCAGCAATGCGCCAAGAGGCGCATTTGCAGAGTGGTGTGAAAAGGGGCATGGCCTCGGACCACCTCTCAGCAATCCCACTGTGTGGGGCTTACTGGATGTACCTGGTGGGCTAGTTGGCCCCTAAGGACCCATAAGACTCTAGGGGACTTCATCCCCCAACCCAAAACGTGCCAGGAGGTGCATTTGCAGAGTGGTGCAGGGAGGGGGCGGGGCCTCTGGCGAGATGCCGGCTTCTGTTTTGTTTTTCTTTTTTAGAAGGGGGGCTGTGTGGCCCCCCTTATCCTAATATTTTTTGGGCCTTGGGGACCCCATCCCCCAGGGCTTGAGCCATATTTCGTTTTTTGTTTTTTTTAAATAAAAAAAGGGAAGGGGTCCCCCTCCCGAGGCTGATTATGGCCCCGGGACCCCATCCCCGGGGCCTGGCCAGCCTGTTTTTTTTGGTGAGGGGGCCGCGTGGCCATAATCAGCCTCGGGAGGGGTACCCCTTCCCTTTTTTTATTTAAAAAAAACAAAAAACGAAATATGGCGGGGGCTTTAAGAAAACAAAGTGCGGGAGACCGCACTTCGTTTTTTTAAAAACTTTTCTTTCGGATTCGCGCACCCAGCTTTTTTTGGGACTGGTGGGGAGATGAGGTCCTCTTGTGTCCTGAGGACCTCAGGACTAAAGTGGACATCATCCCCCGAGCAGCAGTGCACCAGGAGCACTGCTGCTCCATGTGGGACCCCCCTGAGCAGGCCTAGGGGGTCAGGGTGTTTCTACCCTGCCCCCTTTTCTTCATTTTTAACTTTTTTTTCCTTTTTCTTGTGACTCGGTTTTACCAAGTGACAAGATGGCTGCCAGCACATTCTGGTTTGGAGTGTTGGCAGCCAATCAAAATGAAGCTCGTGCTCGGGAGGATTCGCGAATCCTCCTTGGTGCTCAGATATCGATATTTTTATTTTTTTAATTTCTCAGCAACTACTGAACGGATTTACACCATTTAAAAAAAAGAGTGCTTTCTGAATCAAGAGCTACCTTTTTGCCAAATTTGGTGTAATTCCGTTCAGCAGTTCGGGCTGTCACCTGTTCCAAAATTCCTATGGAAATTAACATGGGGAAAACGTGTTTTGGGACCCCCTTTTTTCTCGGCCCCCGCTTGACAAATCACCCCCAAACTTTCAAGACAGGAACTGAGCTGGTCATTAGTTTTGAAAATTTCACAATGATTTGTCATACGGCGCCACAGCTATTGGCAAAAGAAATAACGCTTTTTTAATAGAAACAAGGTCCTAACTATAACTACCTACTGGCGACCGCCAGTAGGTAATATATATATATATACACACACACACATATATATATACCTATATACCAAAGGTTTAAGATTACTTATATCTAGGACAACTTAATTTATTATTTCTATACAAAACCAACTTAAACTACAGAAACCTGGGAAATTAAAAAGTTATAGGTAGAACTTAAAGTTATAATTTGCGCCCGAGCAAAACGTACGTACTATAACTTGCGCACATCCTTACACTGTGTTGTCAACTTGCTTGCCATGCATAGTAACCTCATAAATGATGCAATCCGAGATGTCATGCGTGTTGTTATGAATGCTATGATTTATGATCCTATAAGTGATGTAATATGAAAGGGTAATAGGGGTGCATGAGGAAGGCTCAAGTTATAATTAATTTAGTTGGCTGAGGGAATATCTTTTGTCATGAAGCCACCTTTAAACTCTTGGAGAACCGCAGTGGCTGAAGAAGATAATCCTGTGCTGTTGCAAGAGGAGGAAGAAGAAGTGGAGTGGAGGAAGAAATTAAAGGAATCCATTGTATGAGAATTTCTTAAAAGCCACTTGTAGAGAACATTCCAAATTTTTTACCTGCACCCTATGCAATAAAGTAATTGTTCCATGGACACTTTAAACAATACTCATTCGGTACCACTCGAATGAGAAAACAACTGCAAGCAATTCATTCCAACAGATTGGCGCTTGCGGAAAGAAGGCGTCAGAAGGAGATAGAAGAGACTGAAGCAGGAATATCGGCAGTGGTCACTGCTTTGGTTACTGCAACACCTTTCTCTTCTTCTGATTTATCAGCTCATCCACCACCACCTGCTGAATCTGTCCCTCCAGTAGCACCTTCTAATTCTTATGCTCCATCAGCACCTCTACCAGCACCCAGTGCATCTGTCCGTCCACTTGCTTCTGGTACCACTGTGTAAATACATCTTTTGAGGCAGAATCGGGAAATGATAGAGCAATATGGTGGTACAGCGACATACTGTCTTCTCTGCCATACTGTCATTGTTGTGGATGAAATATAACCATCCATTGTAAACTTGTCATGGCTCACCAATGTCCTTCCCAGCAGCCTTTGTTATTTACCCTGTGTTGTCTTGTTTTTTGTTGAGACTAGTTTTTGGATGGTCATATTGATCTTGTGAAAAAAAAAAGAACCAGAAATGTTAAAAAAAAAAAGAGAAAAAAATTATTATTTTCAGAACTATTCAAATATCTCAAAAGATAAAGATCTTCTAACAATATTAACCCCTATTTTTTCAAGTATCAAAATACTAAAATGTAATTAATATAGAGCTAGATGGTAGGTGTAAGGTAAGTTAAACGTGTGCCTTATGGTCGCTTCATAGTAGATAGCAAGGTAAAAATATTCTACCACAGTGATATCTGATTGTATTTAATAAACATAACATAAAGTCATTCCATCATATTACGCTACTATGTCATCATTTAGAGCATTTACAGTTCAAGATGATCATATGGTAGTAGTCAACGTGAACTTTTAATTATTTAAGGACTCTACCAAGTTATTTGCATGCATCAGTATTAAGGGCCTTATCACGGGTTTGGCGGTCCATGGATCGCGGCGAGCTCGGCGGTCCGAAAGGCGTATTACGAGTTGGGCAGATTGGCTTTGCGAAGACCGCTGCCAAACCGCTGACACTGCCTGTCAACTCCGACTGCGGCAAAGCAGGCCTTTGAGGTTGTGGGAGGCTCCGACCGCCAGTGAAACCGCCTGCCAATTACGAGTTGCTTTACAGCCAGCATGACCGTGGCGGTCCAACCAACAGATCTGATATAGCGGAAACGAGGTATGTAAGGCTTAAACTCACCTGTACTCACCTCTATTCATCTTCTACCATCAAGGAGCCCATCTGACACAACCTGCCACTGCTCTATCTTCTCGACCACGTTCAAAACCCAGCCCATCGTTAATGAAATCAGCGGTAAGTCATTCAACTAACTAACTGTTGCAATAGACTCCTTTGCAAAACGATGCCCAGCCATGGACCAGGCAAGGGAGTTGGGTACCCTAAGTAATTTGCACATACAGGGAACCTGTCTGGGATTGTTTCATAACAATCATCAAAAATACATCTGTAGGAAGCCCTCCTAGGCCAAAACATTGGAACTGCTGTACACAAATGGACATGTGTTTGCAAATTATATACCATGATAGTGATATGTGCATTATTTTGTGTTCCACAACAGCACCTCCTCAACAATATCACTTGTCTGCCATGTTACTACTGATCTACACTAGTCATGCAGCTTGCCATTTGTCAAGTGTTGCTAAAGTGAGATTGAAGTGACTACAACTACCATGAGGCCTTGTCACTCCAACTCTAACCAAGTTACTAGCCTCCTTTTGCCCCTTCTCACTTGTCTGCCATGTCACTACTGATGTTCACAAGTCCTGCAGGTTACCATTACTCAAAAGTGTTGCTAAAGTGAGATTGAAGTGACTACAACTACCATGAGGCCTTGTGATTGTAACTCTGACCAAACTGCTACACTCCTTTTACCCCTTCTCACTTGTCTGCCATGCCACTACTGAAGTTCACAAGTCATGCAGGTTACCATTACTCAAGTGTTGCTAAAGTGAGATTGAAGCGACAACAACGACCATGAGACCTTGTCACTCCAACTCTAACGAAGATGCTACACTCCTTTTGCCCCTTCTCGCTTGTCTGCCATGTCACTCGTGATCTTCACTTGTCTTGTAAGTTACCATTTGTCAAGTGTTGCTAAAGTGAGATTGAAGTGACTACAACTACCATGAGGCCTTTATCACTCCAACTCCAACCAAGATGCTGTAGTGAATGTGACACACTCACATTGCACACATCCAAGGTCCTGTTTTGATGACAAAGAAACATCTGTATGGATGTGTCAGTAAAGTCAAACACATTTTCTCTGCTACAACTCTATATTGGACTCTCACACATCGCCCACATGAAAAGGCAATGTCAGTCAATGGGATTACATAGGATCAGTGTCAGACCCATTCTAAGGGCATGAAGCAGGGTCCCGTTTTACCATATAAATGCCTTAGGCCATTCATGCCCCACACCTGAAGGATGAGACCCTCATATGGCCCCACCAGCCAGCATATAGAAGGTTGTTAAATTGACCATGCTGTCTTAAATATTTGCTAAACACGGTAGGCCCTATGCCTCCCTGATAAAATCATAAGACATCTCCTCTGCATAGGACTCGAGCCCCAGCTGAATGTCTTTTTGGTGAACAACTGAGCCCCCACTCCCTCGTTGTACTCGATGTGTACTTCTCTTCCCACACCCACTGAAATATAGCAATACCATAGAACAGGGAACATCTCGAGCTAAGAGGAACACAATGGGGTACAATGTTAGTGGGGGCCAGTTGCAATATTTCAAGTTCTTCATATTATTGTCTTTTTGCTAGCTTTAAGTAACCAAGACGGCAACTTGCCATGAGAACATAACCTATAACCTTTGTAAAAGTTCTGCTTTCTTAAAAGTTTCCGAGAAGTGATGTAAATCATTTTCGATAAATGTTCAATTTCATCATGATTTCCGGTCAAGCATCAGTTAACCTTTTGATAACACCTTTTGCACCATGGTGTTACTTCTGCATTTTTAATATTTTAAAGAAGTGTCTAAAGATCTGCGGTCAAGAGCACCTGCTAATGTTTTGATTCTGTGGTCAATAGTTCCGCATGAAATAGGTATAAAAGATCTGCTCCTCAGTCCATTCGGCGACCACCTTCTGCAGTGTCTGACACGCGTTGGTGCTCCCGGTCGACCGCTCTATTTTAGGCATCGTCTATTGAGGTTGTAGTGTTCAAGATAGCTTGAGAATCTTTGTCTCTCTCTGTCTCTCATCCCCTCCCTTTCCTTGCATTGACGTAATCTTAAAACGTACAATATTGCATGGTTCAGCTTATTATTTGAGACGTGTCACTTTGACACTTGTTATTTACTAAGATTGCACAAAGTTATTTGATGATTAAAATTGGCTTCTTGACATTTATTGTTTAAACTTGCTCTTCGAATAAAGTGCCACTCTGACTCAGTTCCTGTATTTCACACATGTGTCTTATTATTTTAGATAGTATATTTCAAGGGTGATAAGACCACCCGGCAACAGCTGGCGACCATGAACACGGTCATGCAGACTTTCCAGGCTGCGAGGAGTTGGGACGCGCCAGACACTGCCATCGGTGCCTCTTCCTGACTAACAGCAGCACGTGCCCGGGTAAGTCAAAGAATTTTTGTTTTTCTCTTTGCCTTGCTCCAGTGTAGGTGTTTTGGCTGTGGTGGGACGGGCACTGATAGGTACAGTTCTGGTCAAAGTCACTGTTCCTTGCAGACTACTGTCTTGCCACAAAATGGAAACCCTTTTCAAATTTGACACTTGTGTGTGTAGGCACTGACCCAGGCATTCCTGTTCCGTTTTATATGTTACGCAGTTGTGGTTTGTGAGCTCCCTCTGCAAGCTTCAGAGGTAGACGAGGGTGCGATTGGCACCCCCCTGGGAATAGCTTAGTTCAGGGTGCAAGTCCCTGGAATAGCATAGTTCAGGTGCAAGTCCCTGGAATAGCATAGTTCAGGGTGCAAGTCCGTGGAAAAGCATAGTTCAGGGTGCAAGTCCCTGGAAATAGCATAGTTCAGGGTGCAAAACCCTGGAGAGAGCGCAGTTCAGGGTAAAAGACCCTGGCATATTGACACTGTCTTTATATTGTGACAGGTGCAGGAGAGTGCGTCTGGCAGCTCTCAGCTTTTGCGGGTTCTGAGGAACTAAAAGATGTTAATTTGAGATCGTCTGCTTATGCTTCACTGGCACGATAATTCATTACTAATATCAAGCCTCTGCAAGGAATCGGAGTGGTGTTATTGCATTAAAGTAACCAGTGGTTTTTTGAACTGCGTAGTACATTAGGGGGAAGTCGTTCCTTTCACCACCCTTCCTTTGTGGTTTCCTCTCCTTCTCGGGCAAAGAAGAAATAAATGCTCTTCTTTCTCTTTCCATATTATATTTCGTACCATCTACTTTTCTTTTCGGCCGCTAAAAAAATTGTGCACACTTTCTTTTTCTTGTTAATTCCATTGCAAAGGATTTGTCGATTGTTTTTCTCTTGCACAACCTGTTGCCTGGCTGCATGGCACGCCTCTGGTCTTCTCTCTCTCCTTCTGCCTCTCCCAAGCGACTGGGTTGTGGTTCTTTCTCACATCGGTGCCAGGTGCATCCCTTTCCCTTTGAGTTCCTTTACTGTTTTCTTTAGCGAGATCAAATAACTAGGTGTACCAGTATCTATCTATGTCCATTTTTGATTTTCATAATGTCGTATTACCATTAGCACACGGTTCCACATCTCCTGTCCTGCCCCTGTTTTCTGAGTAGCAGACTTTCAACGTACATCTTTCCATTTCCCACTTTCCAACAAGCATACACCTTACTTACTGGTGCACATTGCGCATTGCTGCCCATAGGGCCTACATTACTGATACACCCCTGCCTTTCTGCCCCTGTAGTCATGGAGTCTTCCACTTGACTGATTCAGTCAAGTGGTAGACAGTGGGGGAGGAGGGATTTCGTATTCGTTTTTATTCACCACAACACTGTCAGCCACTCCTGTGCAACATTTCCACACGTAATGAACAATAACCGCCAGGGCATAATTGATCTTACTCTGCACCTAGTACATGGTAGAGCTGTTGCTGTGTTTAATGCTAACACAGATCGTATCACTACATTCAATGAATATCAAAGTGACCTTTTGTTCATTGCTTGGGACATCCTAGGAGTTACCTTCACACCAGCGACAGAAGTCCGAGTGTCTGTACTGCCTTTAGTTGAACTACCACCTCCGGGTACTGCTCACACACATCCCCCGCCGCTTCCTGATACTACACGCCCGGATCTGGTCTGGTCGGATTACTCACCGGATTCCTCCACTGACCAGACCACACACCCGCACAATCTTTATACTCACCAGTTTCTCCAATTGTGATTCACGATTCCTGGGAGTCCTCCTCAGGATCCAACTACTCTGTAGCATCTTCAGAGGAGGCCCACACTCCAGATATCATCCTCCCAGCCTCACCTACATCGTCCACATCCAGCTCTATTGGTACAATACAGCAAACAGACTCTCAAGAATACCATTCACCACTATTAAGAGCACTCTTAAGTTGTCAGCCACAAGACACGGAGCATGTGCCTGCTCTAGAGGCAGACTGCACTACTCCAAACAACACTAGGGAATGAGCGCAGCATCAGTGGACTACACAGCACCACAGATTGTTGTGGACCTCATTAACAACCACGTCATTGGTCTTTCAGAAGGCCATCCATCTTCATTCATTCTGACAACGCCCTTAACCAGCGCTGTCCTCCTGACCGTGTTTCAGGTTTTAGGCATCGACTGCACCCAAGAACAACAACTGAGGCTAACAATAGTACCCACCTACGCTTCCCAATTACATCCAAGAACAGCTCTATAAATCAAAATAAGTATGGCTACCCCACTGCAGCATGTGCTCAAGAACTTCACAGGGCAAGAGCAGTGCATAATTAAACACTGCAGGGAGCTACATAAGCACACAAAGAATTTAACCCACCCCTGGCCGCCTGAAGGCACCTTTGACCGCGCTACATTAGACCATGCTACTACCTTCTTAGAAGCCAAATACTCAGGCAGTAAACTTCAGAAACGCAAAGATACCCTAGCATTGTGGCGTATCTTTAAAGAGAACGCTGATCCCACACTCATGCCCACGGCCCCACCGCCATATCAAGTGGTATGTACCCCGAATTACTGGTGAACTCCATCACCCTCCTCGAAAATCTAGACTTGACCCCCACTTCAAATGACCTACCAGCCATTGGTTCCCTTCCAATACCAGATGACAATCTTTCCCCACAACATCTCCCAATTAACAGTGACATAATGAACACAGCTCCAACACTGCAACCTCTTGCTGGCCCCAGCTCAATGATAGAAGCTGTAGTACCAGGACTGCCAGGTCAAATAGATGAACAATTCACACTGAAGCTTACACCAGCGCCAAATACTGCAGCACAACAGCAAGAGGAGGACGAAGACTCTGACAACGCCTCCCGTACATCATCTCACTGCACACACTCTAGCTCCAACCCATTCCTTACTGACGAACAGCTACTCACTCCAAGATCGCGCCGCTCCCCCCAACGCCAGGGGCCATCAAGCAGCGCCACATCCCAGCATAACAACAGGACCCCTATTCTGGACCTCCCAATTACACACCAGCAGTTCAGGGACAGTGAGCAAGAACTCCCTGAGACTTTTGACCAATTACACTTTAACAAATGGAGAAGCGGCCCTGACTTAAACAAGAGCTCGGACAGCGTTACACTAGGCGAACCCCACACAGACGTACTACACAGAAGTCGGTCACCCAGCCCCACAGGCCAGGCTGTAGCTATCCGACGCCTGTCAATGAACGTAGAGCGAATGCATGACACACTCACTGACATGTTCAGTAGCGTGGACCTTCTAGCAAGAACAGACACCTCACCACAAGAAATACTGCAGACACACGCTCCTGGGGAAAAACAGGGTGCCACAATACCACGAAATAATGAGGCCCCCCGTACTCATGAAGCCGCTGCTTCCGGAATGACCCAGACAGCTGCGACAACTAGTCAGGACACTCTCGCTGCGCAAGCACCTCCGCAAACATTGCCACCACCAACATATACGTTTCACTTGCCACCCAGGCCCACGCTTACATTCATTCACACAGCACCACAAAGGGAGCATCAAGATGAGGACCCAACAACAAAAAGAAATAGACGAACAGAGGTAGAATGACTAGAAGTGTTGGGGACACACGGGCGGCCAGATGACATATCATATGACGTCTTGGGTACAGCCTCTATGCGTGCTACTAGGTTAAAAAACATACGCAACATTTTTCTCAGCAGACAGTATGCACCACAGAATAATGACCTAACACCAAATGAAATAGTCACACTTGGGGAAGATTCAGACTTCTATGTCAATCCCTTCACAGACGATTTGGCAGGCTGGACAGAGGGTCTGGCGCCACAAATGATCCCGTGGCCACGAGTAGGGTCCTTTGAACCACAACATATGGCAACAGCAGAAAACTATATCCTACACGGGGTGGGAGATGAAGACTGGGATTACGGTTACATGAGAGCAAGTTTAAAGGTTTGGCAGAAATATGCGCGTGAATATGACCATACACGGCCCACTACAACAGGCACCAGAGTGACACATCAGATGCCACTACTGTTCAAAAATGCACATGACCCCCCACTGTATGTCCCACGGCAACAAATGGACAAAGAAAATTTGAAAAAACAACTGCCGCCACTAACAGAGGGTGCTGGCAAATGGATAGCAGCCCTGGAGAAACACACCGCCGGCGTCAACCTAGCCATATTTGACATTAAGAGCCTGCTCATCTCCCTGATCGACGAAGAAGCAGAAGACATACTAAAAAGTGTCCATAACAAAATAACGCTCACTGAGACAGAACACGATGGTGTCGCATTTAACAAAATACGACCCTTTGTATGGTCCCACTTGCGCCGCAAATTCCCTGACGTCCCAGACATCGGGTCCCTAATGTCATAAACAATGCAACAGAATGAGGACCCCGCCCAGTACATTTCAAGAATGAAAGAAAAATGGCATCAGGAGTTAGGGGAAAAATGGAATGCAACTGGAGGGAACTGTAGATTCTTCTACCACACAGTTAAGAAGGGACTACCCACTGACGTGCAGGAAAAGTTAGATGGGATAGTATCAATGGAATGCAAGCCATGGCCTGAAATACAAGACCATATCATTCACTTCTGCAAAAAGAGGCAAGAACAGGACAAGAATAGACAGCTAACTATAGAAAATGCAGCTGCGAAACAAGTACAGCAGAACTTAATAAGAAAAAAGATGCACCAGATACAGTCATGCTGGCAACACCAGTTAATCAGATGACTGCGGTTACAGGATTTCCCCAGATTGCCATGAATGCATTGGCAGGCAACACGCAGGGAGTCGCATCATACATACAGGCACAGCCCATTTACAACACTGAACAACAGCAGTACTATAATAACAAACAAAACACGGCAAGGAACACAAGGATGCAGGGTAGAGGTAGAGGAATGGGACAACAGAGATTCAGACCACAGTCAAGATCCCCCGTCTGCTATTATTGTCAGAAACAGGGCCACATTCAGAGAGACTGTCGCACTAAAATGCAGAATGAGGGACGACTAGCCACAGGGCCTTCACAACGAACGCCCACCCAATTCCAACAACAGCAGCAGATGCAGCCACAGCCACTTCAGCCCCAAGTACTTTACTCCTATCTCCCACCAGTGCAGCAGCAGCACATGCAGCAACAAGTGCAGCTTCAGGCACCTGCAGTAGCCCAATTGCAAGCACCAATTCAGCAGGTACAGACACCAATGCAGCAGCAACAAGCACCTGTATATCAGGTGATGCCCCAAGCACCAACTCTTGTACCACAGTGATTCCGTCCAACGGCACATTTGCCCAGGGCACCATCCAGCAATATCAAGCAGGAGGATATACTGGTTAGGACAGCCCACAGATAACTCTTGTGTGCCCAGTTTTATCGTGTACAATGAACGTTGAACAGGACCCCATTGTCTTTGTCACGATAAACAATAAGACTTACAGCTTTCTCATTGACACAGGCGCTACTTACTCCTGTATTATGGGAGGAACACTGCCCATTTCAGATCAGATAGCGGACACACAGGGATTCTCTGGGGCAAAAGCAAGGGTCCCTTTCACTAAGCCAGTACCAATAGAGATAGAAGGCCACTTGGTGGATCAAAAACTGCTCTACTCACCACAGTCTCCAGTGAATCTCCTAGGGTGTGACCTCATGGCGAAATTGAACATGACAATTCACTTTGACGAAAAAGGTACTATGATCTGTTCCATACCAGGCACACCTTTGGCTAGGATGATGGCAGTCACTGTGGACTCCTCTTTGAGCGATCAGATAAGGCCCGTCCAGTGGATGAGCAAGCATTTGCCACTGCAGTGCACACCATTGTTGCCAAGACTCCAGAACTAAGAGACCGCACTGTTCAACTACCGAAAGAATTCCTTTTCAGACCACAAGTGTCAGCTTCACAAATATCTGACAAACACTTGATCTTAGACATACACTTTCTTGAAGTAACACCTACATACGGGGCTTTCCAAGCATTTGACGATAGTGCCCGCGCTTGGGCCTTCGTCATTTTCATTCAACCAGGAGGATTAGTCAGGGATATTTCAGATGACCAACTGTTTGGACCTCCTGAACATTATTCAAAAAGTGAGATTGTCTACAAAAATGCAGTCCCTCTCTCAGTGATAGTAGATATGAGAACACCCACTGCTGCCAAACAATTTGACTTCATACGTGACGCTGATTTAGCTCAGGTACCAATGAACATTTGGACAACTGGCCCAAATGATGTAGGCCTCATTCACTCTGCTGCCCTGTTCAGAATAACACTGAGACAAGGTGCCATATTACCAAGAGTTCACCAGTATCCCTTGTCTAAGGAAGCAGAGGAGGGTATTGCCCCCAACATACAAGCATTACTGGATCAGGGAGTAATATACCCCTGCACATCCCCATGCAACACCTGTCTGTTTCCTGTGCGCAAATCCAAGACTAATCAATGGCGTCTAGTACATGATTTGCACCCCCTTAACAACATTGTGGTACCAGAATTTCCGATCGTCCCAGATCCATCTGTAATTCTCACCAATATTCCTTCGGACGCCCAGTACTTTTCTGTCATTGACCTGAAAAATGCCTTTTTCAGTGTCCCACTACACCCCGATAGCCAATACCTGGTCTCATTTACATTTAAAAATATTGAAATGACGTACAGAAGGTTACCTCAAGGCTATTGTGAGTCCCCCACCGTTTTTAACAGAGTTGTAAAAGCTGATTTATCAAATTTCCAATGTGACAGCACCCTGCTGCAATATGTTGACGACATATTGCTCTGTAGTCCAACAGAACAACAATGCAGACAGGATACAATAGCCCTGCTCACAACATTAGCACAAAGAGGATATAAGGTAGACAAACAGAAGCTTCAATATTGCCATAAAGAAGTACACTACCTTGGCCAATTGCTCTCAGTGTCAGGAAGAAGAGTCACGCCAGATAGAATTGAGGCAATAAAATGCACCCCTGAACCACAAACAGTCATGGACATGCAGAAATTCCTCGGGTTAGTAAACTATGTTCGTCAGTGGGTCTTTGATTTCTCCACCATCACTGCCCCACTGCTGAAAGCAGTTAAAATGGCCAAAGACAGACATAATAAGTTAGATTGGACACCTGAAATGAGGACAGCCTTCACACAGCTAAAAGATGAAATAACAAATGCACCAGTGTTAGGGTCCCCTGCCTACACCAAGGAGTTCTACCTGTTCACTCACTGCGACGGCCAAGTCATGACAGCAGTGCTTACCCAGAAATATCCTATGGGCCACAAACCCGTTGCCTACTTCAGTGGCATGCTGGATTCTGTAATGAAAGGCCACTACCCGTGCGAACAAGCTCTAGCAGCAGCAGCTTTCGCCGTTGAGAAAAACACCCCCATAGTCATGGGATCCCCGTTAACACTGTGCACGGAGCACGCAGTCTTTGCAATAATACAGAAAGCTAAGACAACACTAACCACACAAAGAGTATCAGGCTACGAAGTTAAACTAGCACTACCCTCCTTGAAGGTAGTTAAGTGCCACACAGTAAACCCTGCAACGTTCTTCGCCCACTCCATTGCCACCTCAGATGATGACCCTCATGTTTGTGCCACATACTCACCAGACGAGTCAGGAGCAGCAAAAGAAGACCCACTACCACAGAGCACAATATACTTTGTTGATGGCTCTTCTACCATTGATCAAGAAACAGCGATCAGATACACAGGAGCTGCAGTAGTTAGAGCACAGCAAAATGACTCTTCTGACTCCCTAGACATTGTACAGCAGATTACATTACCCTCACATTACTCAGCCCAAGCAGCAGAGCTAGGGGCATTGATTGCCGCCTTAAACAATGGGGCAGACGACCGCATCACCGTTTACTCCGATTCTGCGTATGTCACAACAACTACACACTCCGGCATCTTACGCTGGAAAAGGCGTGGATTTCTCAAATCCGATGGTACGCCTGCCATCCACAAACAGTTACTAGAGGAACTAATAGACACACTGACACTACCAGCAGAGGTAGCTGTAGTCAAATGTGCTGCTCATACAAATGGCCAAGACTTTATTTCCAGAGGCAACGCCCTGGCAGACTGGGCAGCCAAAGCTGCTGCCAGGGGGCCTCTGCCTACAGCAGCACCAGAATGTCAGCATGCCCCCATCCTGCTTGCTCAGAACGTACCAACACCAGAACAACAGACTGAAAAAGGTACAGTGAAAACAGCCCCTGGTTTTAGACTTACATTCACTATAGACAATACACAGTCATATGACCATATTGCACAGTTACACCTCCGGGAAAAACAGGAAAGTGCACCAGATCAAGAGAAACAGTTATGGAAGAAGAGGGGAGTACAACAAGATCCTGCTGATTTCATCTATAGGCAAACAATGACAGGAAACCCTGTCATGCCACAGGCCGTATTGCAAGTGGCGCTAGATTAGTTACACCTTCCTACACATGTCTCTCAAGATAATATGTCCACAACCATACAGACTGACTGGTTCATCCCCAATGCCCACGAACTAATACAGCTTTTTGTTAATAAATGTCTCATCTGTCAACAGTACTCACCAAACCCCACTATGAAAACAGTTGCCTCTACAATACCAAAACCTAAAGGCCCTTTTAAAGAACTCCACATTGATTATGTTGACATGATTGATAGATGCCAAAATTATCGATACCTCATTGTGGTAGTCTGCCCATTCTCACGATGGATCGAAGCTGGACCATGTGTCCACTGCGATGCCAAAGCAGCAGCCAATTTCCTGCTCTGTGAGGTCATTTCACGCTGGGGATTGCCAGATGCGATCTGCTCTGACAACGGCAGCCATTTTTCAAATGCCATCTTTTCCTTTCTAACAACAATGTTAGGGATCAAACACAAATTGACATCAGCATATCACCCACAAAGCAATGGCATTTGTGAGCGCCTCAATGGCCTACTCAAAGGTAAAATTAGCAAGATAAGTGCCACAATTGGGAAGAAATGGCTCTATTGCCTACCAATTGCCCTCTTTGCGCTTAGAAATTCTCCAAGTTCTGATCACCATCTAACGCCTGATCAGCTCGTCACTGGGCGATCAATAAATATATCAGTTCCATCTACCAGGCCAAAAACAGATACTGAAAGTTCTTCTGAAATTATGAAAGCTGAAATATACGAATATTTGTGTGAATTAACACGCGCTGCGCAGTTCCTTTCTACTCAGGTATCCAAGAGGAAGGAGAAGGGCCCCATCGATCCTGAGCTCCCACCAATTCCTCCCGGAACACTGATCTTTGTTCCAAAAACTGTCCGACGCTGGAAGGACCCAAAATTTGAAGGACCTTTTAAAGTTATAGACTCCCCGCCTACAGCTGTCTGCATCGCCGAAAGGAAGGCATGGATTCACCGCAGCGACATCAGGATCGACCCTGCACCCCCTCAGCACCAGACGCCGGAATAGAGGAAAACGACATGCTCCCGTTACCACTAAACGAGAACATGTTCCCATTCACTATCGAAGAAGAAGACGATAATCGTGTGGTAGTCTACGGATTCAGTCGTCGCCGAAGCACAGAAGTGTCTTATGCAAAGCTATGTATTTGTATTCTAATAATTTACATTATTATTGGAGTGGCACTAGCAATGTTCAATTGGTACGCTGTTATTTTCCATTGTATTAGAACAAAGGCTTGTATTTCTCAAACAATTGAAGCTGCCAACACCACTATGTTTTTAGCAACACCACCCCCTCTACCAGCCACCACACATACTGAAAAAGGCCCCCGTAGCAATACAATAGGTCCAAAGCCCCCTGACAGTAACATCAGCACCACACATACCAGGGTGCACCCTAGGTCCCCGACTCCTTCCCCGGTTGAAAATCATACAGAATGGGACAGTACCATTGATCTCACACTACACCCCCCACTGTTGTCTCGCCAACGCAGACAGGCCCCGCCAGCCTGGCTTCGTGACATCCATAGGGCCGTCATCCACTCCACCCTGTGACACCACACGCCCCCACTCCAACTCCAGAGAGCAGGGGACCATGGGGTCCATAACTCCCTACTAGACAACATGTGGTATAAGGATATGACAACAGCTGGAAAGCAGATAACAAACGAATCCTGCTATGTGTGCTCATACATTCCCCATGCAGTAGGCACAGATAGACTGATTTTTCCTAGAGAAGTACCACCATGCACTGCCAAATGCCTTTTACACCTGTTCCTTTGCCGCATGCAAGGACAGGTCCAGATCATTACGGCTGACATTTCCACCGTATATGTAAATACCACAGTATGGGACTACAACCACATTACACACAAAGTTATCTCTGACACAACTGCCCTTGAGGAGGTAATACAGGGCATGTATAGAAGAGGAATACCTGACTCAAGGGCACCCCACATTAGGAAGCGTGGATATATCTCAGTATCCTCACCTCCAGCAAAATGGGATGTAGCAATAAAACACAGCCACCCATGCCCATGTCAAAATAGGACTGTGCTGCGCCTTTGGGCACAAACTTATTTCCACAATAAGTGGAATGATCCCGGCTTCGTGATATCCAAAGCAGCATCCTTAGGGCCCCCTGTCGTAGACTCAGATTATGATGACGGGATTGACTGGGAGGTTGAGGATGATTGTGAACAAATATGGCCACAGGAAAGTGGAAGATACACCTCGGGAGGGGAGAAAATGTCCAAACCTAAAAAAGCATTCAAACTAAAGTTACCTCTTCTCTGTTTTCTAGGAAATGGCACGGTACCTGTTGGGCGCAACTCTGGATGCAACAGCACCATTTTTAATTCGGACATGCAACATGGCACCTTCAGTTTAGTGGACCTTTACTGGGCTTGCGGAGAACGCCTTTATCTCCAACTGCCTCCTCAATGGCTTGGACTATGTACCCTGGTGACCATGCATGAAGTTCACCTAGTCGTTCCAGCAGCCAATATCTCCCACATCCATTCACATCCAATTACAGGCGATGTCACCTTACTCCACCGACACCGGCGAACTGCGCAATACTTTGCCAACTATGCCTTTGATGAAATTCCCCAAGAATTCCGCCTTCTTAACGATGGCCAAGTTTTTTTTGGAAGCACCGTCCCCATGCTTCAGATAAAAGCAAATGCCCAATGGCTCCAGGTGACCCGCTACGAAGTCATGCAGGCCCTCAACAGTACCAGGGATGGGCTAAATGCTATCAAGGAAGAACTGCGCCCCCTGAGGCTTATGGTTCTACAGAATCAGTATGTCCTGGACATGTTAACTGTGATGGAGGGTGGAGTATGTCGCAAGATTGGAAATCCTGCTGCACGTTCATACCTGCAAACGATGCACTGAACGGATCACTCACAAAGGCCATTGAGGACTTGGACAATTTAGGGAAGAAAATGTTTGAAGAAGGAGGTGCCAGGGCAGACATAGCCACGGACTGGTTCAATTTTAGCTGGATGCCCTCATGGCTGTCTGCCCTCCTAAAAATTCTAGTACCGGTTTGCGGTGTGCTGTTGCTCTTTTGTTGTGTCGTACAGATAGTGTGTCATTGTGTAAAAAGATTCAGTACTAAAGTAGTAGGGATGAATTATGCAAGGACAGGAATATACAGGAAGACCATACATGAGGACCGTGGACCAGGGAACAGGGAACAGGGATAAGTTAGCACTATTAGAAGTAGTTGAACTCACAACGCCTGGCTCACACTTATTACACGCCCCGCTGACACCCAATACCAAGTACCTACCGCACACCCACTTCCCCCTGGTAGACACCTAATAAGGGAGGATCTTGACGTAGATCGTTATGAATCCCTAGCTGACAGGCCCGAAGGAGAATATGTTGAATTAAGGACACAGCAGGGTAAGCAGTGTCCCTACATTAATGACACGCCTTGGATGCCCCAACAGGACGAAGGGCCAGCCAAATACGCTGAAAGAGTTTTGTTAAAAAATGAACAAGAGGAGGGAAATGAAGCAGGGTCCCGTTTTACCATATAAATGCCTTAGGCCATTCCTGCCCCACACCTGAAGCATGAGACCCTCATATGGCCCCACTAGCCAGCATATAGAAGGTTGTTAAATTGACCATGCTGTCTTAAATATTTGCTAAACACGGTAGGCCCTATGCCTCCCTGATAAAATCATAAGACATCTCCTCTACGTGGGACACGAGCCCCAGCTCAATGTCATTTTGGTGAACCACCGAGCCCCCTCTCCCTCGTTGTACTCGATGTGTACTTCTCTTCCCACACCCACTGAAATATAGCAATACCACAGAACAGGGAACATCTCGAGCTAAGAGGAACACGATGGGGTACAATGTTAGTGGGGGCCAGTTGCAATATTTCAAGTTCTTCTTATTATTGTCTTTTTGCTAGCTTTAAGTAACCAAGACGGCAACTTGCCATGAGAACATAACCTATAACCTTTGTAATAGTTCTGCTTTCTTAAAAGTTGTCCGAGAAGTGATGTAAATCATTTTCGATAAATGTTCAATTTCATCATGATTTCCGGTCAAGCATCAGTTAACCTTCTGATAACACCTTTTGCACCATGGTGTTACTTCTGCATTTTTAATATTTTAAAGAAGTGTCTAAAGGTCTGCGGTCAAGAGCACCTGCTAATGTTTTGATTCTGTGGTCAATAGTTCCGCATGAAATAGGTATAAATGATCTGCTCCTCAGTCCATTTGGCGACCACCTTCTGCAGTGTCTGACACGCGTAGGTGCTCCCGGTCGACCGCTCTATTTTAGGCATCGTCTATTGAGGTTGTAGTGTTCAAGGTAGCTTGAGAATCTTTGTCTCTCTCTGTCTCTCATCCCCTCCCTTTCCTTGCATTGACGTAATCTTAAAACGTACAATATTGCATGGTTCAGCTTATTATTTGAGAAGTGTCACTTTGACACTCGTTATTTACTAAGATTGCATGAAGTTATTTGATGATTAAAATTGGCTTCTTGACATTTATTGTTTAAACTTGCTCTTCGAATAAAGTGCCACTCTGACTCAGTTCCTGCATTTCACATGTGTCTTATTATTTTAGATAGTATATTTTAAGGGTGATAAGATCACCCTGCAACAGGCACAATAGAAACACTCTTTGCAGGATAGCTATGCCTCTATCAGGGGGAACCCTGAAAGGCCGGGGCACAGTCATTTTGCACATATTTGACAAACTCCATATGCACTGGACCTGGGAACTGAAGCATATCAGGGACAATCAATAGCAGAACCAAGTGCCATGCATGTATAGGCAATGGGTAAGTGCAACTTATAAAAGCAAACACAGCACTAACAGCATGTGGCACACATCTAGATGAAGTAGCTGTAAGGTACACACTGCAAAATGGACACATGTCCATGCAGAACTCCACAACAGTATGATAAGTTGACACCCTCCATGTGTGGATACCCAAATATCTAACTTTAACACATCAAACACATATCCAACCTACAACATAGGGAGAAGTGCAACCTAAATGATGTTGACAGTGGCCAGGCCAAGCGGAAATACTTACCTCATATCATGTCACCCCACATAGACATCAATCCAACATTTCCCCTTGTCCTATCTAACTCCAGTTCTGGCTCCAAGGCAAGATCACACTAACTGCTTCAACTGGATCAGCAATCAGGGATGGAACAAACACGATTGTACTCACACATCACTAACTATACAATAACATCAAATAGTTAGAAAAGTAATTGCAAGACCAATGTCTTCAAAACTAGGAGAAGTTTTATTCCATGGATGAAAAACAAAGACCAATGGCCAGTCCATTTTGCAATTCATGCCACAGCCAGCACAAGACTGTGACACCAAACCTGCCCTTACTGACACTGCCAGGGAGCCTCCGCACAAAGAGTCATTCATTGGGCATAGCAGGCACCTCGAAGATGGTACTTGGGAAGAGGGGTGGGCATAGGTTATGGGAGGGGTGGATTTGTCCTTTGGAGGGGGCTTCTTGGGTTTGGGTGATTTTGGGGTGGGTATAGTTTTAGGAATTTTTTTTGGTTTTTCTCTTTTTTGGGCTGGGTTCAGGGGTGGGGAGGCTGTTTTTCAGGGGTGGTGTGGGAAGCGAAGGGGTGGGTTTTGGTTTGGCTGTAGGAGGGGTTTTTGGGACTTTGGGAGGGGGCCAGGTTGCAGAGGGGTAAGGGCAAGGGTAAACAAGAGAGATTCACAGGGAAAATAGGTATTCGGTTCCAGGTGGAGTTCAGATTGGGAAGAAGAGGGAGTGGAAGTGTGAGCTAGGTCTGCTGTATGCTCTGTGTGTTGTTGGTGTCTGTTGGTATGTGACTGTGAGAGTTTGTGGTCTTTTTGGTTGGAGTGATGTGGATGTGCTGGGTGTTGTGGAGGGGTATGTGGCTGTTGCTGTGATGTCTGTGGGCATAGTTGTGTCTGTGGAGGGGTCAGTGTGTGTTGCTGTGATGTCTGCGGGAGGGTTGTGTCTGTGGAGGGGTCAGTGTGTGTTGCTGTGATGTCTGCAGGTATGGTTCTGTCTGTGGAGGGGTCAGCGTGTGTTGGTGTGATATCTGCGGGTATGGTTGTGTCTGTGGAGGGGTCGGTGTGTGTTGGTGTGGTGTCTGTGGGTATGGATGTGTCTGTGGAGGGCTCTGTATGTGTTGCTGTGGTGCCTGGGGGTATGCTGGGGGTGGTGAGGGAAGTGATTGTCTGCTGTGTGCATGTACATTTGAGTTTCTTGGATGTCTTGTGTTTGTGTGTGGTGCTTGTGTATGATGTAGTGTGTACATGCTTAGGTGTGTGTGTGCTTGGGATAGGATTGGGAAGAGGGAATGTGGATGGGGAATGGGCAGGAGGGTGAGTGGAAGGTTGGGATGGGTGGAGGGCTGCCGTAAGAGACAAGGCCAGAGCCTGAAAAGATCTCTGTAGGGCAGACATGGCAGTGTGAATGCCTTCCAGTTAGCCATCCATCTGGGTCAGCTGGGTGCTTTGCCCCTGGATGGCTTTTATCACTGCAGTCTGACCCATGAAGATCCTCCTCGGAAGGTCAATAGCCTCCTCACTCAGGACAGCAGGGATAACAGGAGCAGGGGCTGAGGTGCCTGGAGTGTAGGAGACTGCTCCCTTCTTACAGGAGCGGGAATGGCCAACTTGTATGGGGACAACAGGGAGGGTGGTGATGGAACTGGGGGTGGCGGACAAGAATGAAGGTGGAACTGATCCAGTTGGGTCCGCCACCACTCGGGAGTGTCCACCGGAGGATGACTCAGATGATGATGAGTTTTGGCTGATGTCCTCTGGGGCACTCCCCACAACGTCCTGGTCACTGGGTCCCTCGGTGTCTAAAGTCTCACACCTGGAACCGCAGTGACCAGCTGTGTCCCCACCGACGTTGGCTCCTTCTCCTTTGCTTGCCCTGGATGCCTCTGAAATGACATGTAACATGGGTTTATAGCAAATGCATTTCCACACCTGACAATCACAAATCCACAGAAAACATTGAAGAAGTCCACATTTCACACCAGCTTCATGGTTTACTCCATAGGCTTCCAAGTTAGCATGAGCACATGCATGCATGCTACATAACCTATAAACAGGCGGGTCCACTCATGTCAGAACCCCAAACAGGCCCAAATGCATAGATGGAGCTGTCTACACTCCATCTTTTTGTCCATACTAGGATAGTTGATCACCTTGCATACTTTGGCACTTGTTGTCTGCCATTGCAAAAAGATGTAACCAAATAGGATGGATCCAAGTGTGAGATTTGCACAATACCCGCGCAAGGCCTAGAGTCAAACAAATCTAACTATTACTCATAACACATCATGATGTCATGAAGGTCAAGTTGAACACCAATGTACTATCAATTACTGTTGTGGCAGACATCATGTCACAAGCAAATGCTCATTGCACACTGATGACACTTTGCCCTCCAAATTACACCATGTGACCACTGACTGAAAAGTCATTTGACATTTGGACACATGTAGTTTAGCTATGTATTACATTTAGCTAATAAAGTTCCTGGAATACATTGAGGTCCTAACATTTGGGAGATAGATACTCTGAATTCACACAGCACAACACTCCATATAGCCATATGAACATCCCCAGTCCTGCTTGGTACAGGTGATGACGCCAGTCTTAGAATGTATATCCATAAGCCAATACACTTTTGAAAGTTTTAGGTGTCCCTGAACATCTATGACATGAAAATGTGGGGTAGCTAGAGTCCCAATGGGCAGGCACATCACACCACTCTTTGGTATTGCATACTCAGATTGCCTTGGAAGGATCAGTGTAGACATTCACATATGATCCCCACAATTCTACATCTTACTCCCTCATGCATGTCACTAGTCAGTGAATGAGTGTTTTGAAACACTATTGCAGATGAACTATCAGCTGCTAAATGCACATTGGCCAACATGTAGGCACTAATGCTGATGGCACCAGTGATGTTTGTTATGTTATGTTATGTTAAGCTGATTTATAAAGCGCGCGGCTGCCCCAGCAAAGGGGCGTCCCGGCGCTGAAACGAGATTAGCGCAGCTGGTAACAAAAGAACACCTTATAGCGAAGGGAACAGAAACGTTTTAATAGCTTTACGGAAGGGTAGATAAAGCTTTAGGCTGCGGATGGCAATAGGAAGGGAATTCCAGAGTCTAGAAGCCAGCACCCGGAAGGAGCGGCCACCAGCACGAGCCCTCCTCACCCTGGGGACAACCACAAAATTCTGTCCCATAGAGCGGAGTTGGCGGGAGGGGGTGTAGAAAGAGTGCAGGTTTGACAAAATACTAGGCGATGAAGAGTTGAGGATTTTAAAGGTAATGCAGAGGGCCTTGAATTCCACACGCCTGGCAACAGGCAGCCAGTGAAGGCGGCGTATTGCATTCGAGATAGAACACCGCCTTGGCAAGCGAAGGAGCGCTCGGGCCGCTGTGTTCTGGACCCTTTGTAGTCTGACAATCTCAGCCTGATTGGCCCCGATGTAAAGGGAGCTGGCATAGTCCAGTCTGGACAGAATCAAGGCCTGGACGACAACCTGCCTGACTGAAGGGTCGAAGAAGCCCAGCAGGGGTTTAAGCCCCCGCAGTATCCCGAAGCACGTCCCTGCCACCTTCTTAGTTTGAGTTCTGAAGTTAAGGGCAGTGTCAAGCCAGACCCCCAGGTTTTTTACCGCCTGTTTAGGATCGGGTGCTGACCCCAGTGCGGCGGGCCACCAGTGCTCACACCACAACTCGGAGTCTCTCCCCACTAACAAAACCTCACACTTACTAGCATTGAGCTGTAGACAGTTGGCATTCATCCACCCCGAGACAGCCTCGAGATCGCTGCGAAACTTGCACGCGTCTCGAGTAGTGTCATCGGTGCGAGTGACTATCAACTGGGTATCGTCTGCATACGACACCACTGTGAGCCCTGTGTTTTTTGCCACCGTTGCCAGTGGTTGCACATACAGGTTGAACAGGGTGGGGCTCAAAGCCGAACCCTGAGGAACCCCTGCTTGATGGCATAGACTCTGGACGAAAAAGGAGGGGTGGTCAACTGGAAGGTCCTCCTAGAAAGAAAGGAGGCAAACCAATCCAGGGCGCCATCCGCTATGCCTACCTCCTCCAAGCGCCTGAGCAGAATCTTGTGGGAGACCGTGTCGAACGCGGCACTGAGATCAAGCAGAATCAGTGCCGACGTACGACCGGCGTCTAGGGCCCATCTCAGATGTTCGGTGACAGCATGAAGAGCAGATTCCGTGCTGTGACCAAGACGGAATCCATTCTGAGATGGGTCTAGGAGATTGTTTGCCTCCAGATACTCCGTCAGGATAGTATTAACGTGAACCGCAGAAATTTTTGAGACCCAGGGCAGGAGGGAGATGGGGCGGAAACTCTCCAGCTTAGTAGCGTCCAGGTTAAGTTTCTTTAGTAGGGGGACCACTTTAGCATGCTTCCAAGTACATGGCACAGTCGCCGTAGAAAGGGAAAGATTGATCACATGGCACAAAGGGGGGATGAGCACAGGTAGAATTCTCATCACATAGGCCGGCTTCAGTGGGTCAGACGGAGAACCGGACTTGACCTTCCTACATATCACCGATAGTTTCTCCTGAGAGATGGCGGGGAGAGTAGTCAGCGTGTACGAAGTGGGGGACCGGGCCATGGGGACGGAAACTGATGCAACCTGGGGGAAGGATTGATAAATCTTTTCCACCTTCTCCACAAAGAAGGAGGCCAGGGCATCGCATTGATCATCAGATGACAGCGGGGTGGCAGTCAGGGCTGTAGATGATTGCAGCACTTTCAATATCGAGAAGATGCTTTTAGATGGATTAGTGCTGCTCTTGATCTCCTCCGCATAATAAATGGCCCGTTCCACCTGGATAGACCCATGGTATTGCTTAATGGCTACACCATAAGGCTTATTCAAATTAGGGTCATAGTTCCTTCTCCATGCTCTCTCCATCCTCTTACACTCTTTACGCATGGAGGCAAGCTTGGTGTTATACCAGGGACTAGACCTAGTGCTGCGGCCTTTCGTCCATTTTACTGGGACAAGGGAATCAAGCGCCTCAGAGATCCAGACCGACATTGATTTATCAGCCAAGTCACAATCTGCTGGAAGACTAGGTAGAGTAGAGTAGAGGAGAGAAGCTCTTGAAGATGCGCAGCATCACGTTTGTGCCAAGGGCGCCTAAGTACAGGCTTGTGAGGCACTCTCATTTCACTGTATGACCAGTACTTACCAATGGGAACTGTTGTACTGTCACTGCCTGTACTGTACACTCTTATGTCATGCCACATGCAATAGGGCCACCATCACATGAGAGACAGTAGAGAGGGTATATCAGTCCTCACACAAGCTAGACCAATTGCCTCTGTGGTACAATTGTCACCCAGAATTACTGAGAACATGAGATGATTACTCACTTAATTCAGCCAGTTGCCTGCTCAAGAGGAGAGAATTGGATGTGGACAGGACTCTGCTGTGTTCCAGGTCAGAAAGACAATAGGCACAGCACAGCAGCATGCACCAAATACCTCACTCACACTAACAATGACCCCACCAATATGGTTGGTGAAATGCCTGTCTGTAACACTCAAAGTTGGCAATATGACATGTATAACTCTGGCCAGGACTCACCCCCTTGTCGCTGCTGTTGGGCCCTCAGCTGCCCATCAAGATCCGGGTAGGCCACCGCCAGTGTGTGGGCCATCAGGGGAGTCAGGGTCCAGCGCTCACCTCTTCCACATTGGGATGACTTCTCCAGCTGGACCTTCACGATCTTCCGGGTCCAATGCCGCAGGTCCTCTCACCTCTTCCTGCAGTGGGCACTATGTCGGCTGTAGGCCCCCAGGGTCTGCACCTTGCAGGCGATGACTGTTGACCTGTATGGATACAATAGATGTAGAAACAGATTGTAACTGGAAGTTTGAGTATAGCTGTCAGCTTGATACGCATTACGTTGACATCTAGCTCAAGCCTTCATCAAGAGTCAACATACAGTGAAACAACGGGCACTGTTTAAAGCACTGTGCACAGTCTTTAAGGCCCTGGTGGGCAGTGGCCCAGCCTACCTGAGACAACGATTACATTGGTACGCTCCTGGAAGAATGCTACGTTCCTCGGAAGCAAAGCTAGTAATCATCCCCCGAGTTAAGAAAGCCAGCTGGGGAGGCAGGAGTTTCTCTTACTGTGCCGCCAAGGCCTGGAATGATCTTCCTGTGCATCTGAGAAAGGCCACGGATCTCCTTTCGTTTAGGAAGGGGTTGAAAACCTGGCTCTTCTCTGAATAATCTTTCTCTCAGGACACCAACTAGGTAGCGCTTAGCGCCAGTACGCCTTCGGGCAACAGTTGCGCTCTATAAGCTTCATTAACATAACATAACATAACATTTATTGTGTCCATGTCACATGCTACGCACAACTAAAGCATGGATACACACTTTTGTGGTCATCTGACGACTAAACTCAACTCTGGTCATGACCTACACTGACTGTGGTAGACCGCTAACATCATGTAGGCCAGGGCCATCCTACATGGAATGTGATGTAAGGTAACATGACACACAAGACACCATTTTGACCTTCTGAAGGGTAAACTACTTGTGCATGCCTGTCCAGACATCTTTACTGCAAGGCCCATTGCATTGATGCGTTGATGCATATGTTGTCTGTACAGCCATCACAGGACACCCCTTTTGGCATTTGAGGCACTGTAGCAGGCATGACAATCAACATACCATTGCATGTGTTGGGTGATAGGGAATATTGTAGCCATGCAAATGATTCAATTTCTAAATCTCTTCAAAAGTAACCCACTATGTACACTGTTCATGTCTCAGATGTGCAATAGGTCTGTACAGTGGAAGCAACACTATTGGAAAAGTGTAAACAGACCTGGGTGAGTAAGGCGACAGTCATTAGTGACACACACATTGACACTGTGGGTCAATGGAAAGAAGTATCAGGTCAGGGAGTCACCTCAGTCACCATACCTCATATTATCCATATAACAGCTATCAGGGCTACTAGAGGGACAGATAACTCTTTCTCGGAACATCCATGGATCAGCAGGTCTACAGGGACATTACTCTGTGCATCAGTTCTCCTGCCACAGTTATTCTAGCCCAGACTGCCCACATATCAATGTCAGGCTTTGCTCTCTGCAGGCTGAGGCTACTAATCCCACACGATCCTCACATTTACACCAACTAAATTCTGAAATTCAAGCTTCTGGCCATTCCATATGTGAACATAAGTTTGTTTGGCACTCTGACAGGGTCTGTGAGGTATGGCTACCTCCCAGACAACTGTTTTACAAAGTCTGATGTGGGCTGAGTGATCAGTGGGACAGTACACTTGGCTAACATCATGTTCAAATGCTTCTAACAGTATACAGACATGGCTCATGGTGTGAACCCTACACATAACAATGCACATACATCATGATGTGATATGAGAACTCATTGTAGCTACTATGAACTTGAGTCCAGCATAAAGATATGCATGTAACACAAGTAGAAATCACCCTCATCACACATTCCAATGGTGGCCTTCTCTCCACAAAGTCCAGGACCCATAATCCATTACATGTGTGCCCTATGTAGGGGCCACACAATGTGTGCAAGCAACATAATGCTTACACTCTGACACTCAGAGGCAGATTGTATCCTATGGGAATAAAAAAGGAAGCAGTGAAATGGAGTTAAATATGTATTTGAGAAACTTACCTGTTCCTCTGGTGAGGCATAGAGTTGAGAATGCTGGGGAAGGACCTCACCAACCAGGAATCCATCTCCTTTGGAGTGAAGGGATGGGTCCTATCCCCTGTAGTTCATGCCATGATTGCTCCCAGAGGTTGCAAACAGCAGCTAAAATGGAGAAGGTGTTGATAACAGCAGTGCCAGGACGTACATGTATGCCACATACACGGTCATCAGTGTCGGAGCACACAGCCATTGAGCTGCGACCATCACTAGTCCCAAAATTAGCCTATCACTGTGACCACCATGCATGTGACCGCCCACCGCTCGGTCGACTACCGCTGGCGGCTTATGTTCGACATGTCCTATTAGCAAGGTCAGGCATCTGCCATATTAGCGGTTGGGAAAACTGTACATAAGCAAACTTTGCACAGCGCACTGTACACCGCAGTTGGTGGTAATACATGTTATGCTACCCTCACTATAGTGACAATTTAAATTTCTGAATTGATGATGTGCACAGTTCTGTTACAGACCTGTGAAGGTCACCTTGAGGATGGCAGGTGGGTGTTTCAAGATTTGACAATGATGATGTAAAATGTGTACTGCTTCATGAAGCATTGATGTTCAGACACATGACATTTGCCTTACTCTTCACATATGTTACTCTGCACGCTGTGGCCAAAATACATTTTGTGTGTTACTCCTTACATAGGTACCCTGGGAGAGTGTGGAGATGTCAGCCTCCAGTGTACTCCCCATTTCCAGACCTACACACCATGGAAGAACAACATAGCATCCAGAAGTTCTGTTTGAATAGGCAAACAATCCTGGATCTATGTCATCAGTTGGAGCCTGACCTCCTAGCTCACATCAATAATCCTACATCAATACCACCACTAGTTAAACTCATGTCCGCTTTGCATTTTTTGGCCACAGGCTCATTTCAATTCACTGTTGCTATTTCTGGTGGAATGTCACAACCTATATTTAGTCGGGTCCTCACAGAGGTGCTAGCAGCACTTTTGAGATGCGTGGGCAACTACATCCAGTTCCCCAGACGTGAGGATTTAGCCACATCCCACATGCAATTGGATCTATTGATAGCACCCATATTGCCTTAGTACCACCACATGACAGGTAGCAAGTCTTACAGAACAGGAAGCACTTCCATTCTATCAACGTGCAAGTTGTCTGCTTACCAGATTTGTACATCTCAAACGTCTGTGCCCGGTTCCCAGGATCTGCCCATGATTCCTTCATACTGCAGAACAGGACCATGCCCCAGCTGATGTCACAACTACTACTGGAGAGGGCCTCGCTTGTAGGTAAGTGTGATCTGTCCTAACTTTGTGTGGGAAATGTCAGGTAGTATGATCTGAAAGTGTGTAACTAAATTCTGCCCTTCTGTCTATCTTATCTTCCATCTAGGAGATTGGGTTCCTGAAAGCCAGATTCAGATGTCTGGAATGGACTGGGGGAGTCCTCCTCTACTCACCTGGGAAGGTGTGTAAAATCACCATGGCCTGCTGCATATTCCACAACATTTCCCTGCGACGGAACATACCTTACATCACACAGGATGCATGCCATGAAGACCCACCGGGTGGGGACCCTGAAATGCCTAATTAAGATGATGATAGTGGTGAAGAGGAAGAAGCTGACTTGCACCAGGATCTCATCCAGAACTACTTCTCCTGAGTGTAAGTATGGTGTGAGATGTGATGACTTTGACTATTCTTGCAACTCTTGTGGTGATGTTGTGAGGAGTATGTTAATGCTACATACTTATGGGTCTGGAAATATCTGGGGAAAGGTGCTTGCATTGTAAGTGTAGCTTTGTTCAACTGTAAATGTTGTTTTGGACTGTGTTCTCTAGAAGTTGGCAATGTGATGTGTGTCATACGTATGTTTTCTTAGCTAATCTCTCTGTATTTGTCTGTTTTAGGTACCTTCAACATGTCATCTTCATTTTGACATTTCAGAGTTGTGACATTAGCAGGTATATGATGATGTACAGATGTAGGAAGTGGACATGGATTGGTTCTGGGAATGTCTGTCCAAGATTTTGGGTATACAAAGCCCGTACCAAGACATCTTGCACAGCGATAGAATGGAAGTTACCTGGCTTCCTTGGACTTGTTCCTTGTGGTACCTTGGTCCTAATGCAATATGTGTGCCATCATGCGATCCAGCACAATGTTGTGGTGTGCCCAATTCATGCTATCCTGCCTTCACATTGGCTTATTCCTCAACTTCTATGAACTGGATGTAGCTGTTGATGTGTCTCCTTATTGTAGGCCAAAGTGCCTGTAGCAAATTACTGAATTTTGTTTGTGACATTCCACCAGATGCAAGCAACACTGGATTGAAATGACCCTGTGGTCAGAATCTGTTGGACTGACATGTGTCTGTTTATTTATTTATTGGATGTAGGATTCCTTTTGTGAGGTAGGCAATATGGCTCCAGCTGATGATGTAGACCTAATGTATTGTTGCCTATTGTGTGGGATATTGTCAGATGTATCCCCTCCTTCCATGTTGTAAAAGTCTGCAAGTGATTATGTGATCACTGACCCAGAATAACTGAGTCATGTCTTATTTGCTATGTGTCTGACATCATGTCAGCCTATAATTTGAACAATGGAATAAAGATGTTCTCAGCCCAGACACTTGTAAGTATGTGTTGTTGTGACATGGTAGTGATCCTGAGTTGAACATTGTTTACATAAAACATATCCATGCTTCCAGAAGTCCCTAGTTTTACCATTGCAAAGTTCACCTGGTAGTACATTCACATTGTTATATATGAGAATTAAAACAGTAGATAATGTTTTGGTGATGTGTGTTTTTAATGAAGTGAACAAGGATAAGATAAAGAAATTAACTTAAAATTCAACAGTGCAAACAAAATGTGAAGTCTTCAGTCATGGTGGATGAAACCATTGTAGTAGAGTCCAAACGGTCAGGAGTCCAAAGTCCAACATACTCCTCCCATCAGATATGGAAAAGTGGGTAGGAATAGTCCAACAAAGTTATTGTGTAGCACACACAGGAGGACATTAGGGTCGAGGTCTCTTACTGGCGGTGGTCGGTGTCTTGCCATCCTGAGCGCCTGGGTTTTTGCATGGATGTCCCCTCCCTCTGACAGAGGGGGAGATTTGGAGCTGCTGAGACAGGGAGGGAGGCGTGCAGGCATGTCGCCCTCTGACAGGGCCTCCTTTCCTGTGGCTGCGGCAGATGTTGATGTTGTGGATGTACTTGGACCACAGGAAGGGTAGATGCAGGTGAAAAAGCCCAGTAGAGCATGGTGTTTCTGTCCCATAGCACCGCAACAAGGGAGGCCACCTCGGTGTGGATGCCTGCCCTCTTGGTGTGGACGCTGGCCACCACAGTGTGGATGGCAGCAACCTCCCGATATGTGTCCCTCTGCAGCTCCTTCATTTCCCAGATTTCGGTCAATACCTGGCCCATGACACTTTGGGAGTCCTGGTATACTCCCAGGACTTAGGTGATGGCAGCCTGGGTGTCTGTGACCTCAGTGGGCTCACTCTGCGGGCCCAGAGTTACCCTCCCACGAGCCCTACCCCCACGGCCCTGTGCCCTTGGCACAGACTGCACCCTCCCACTGGGTCCTGGCTCCTCCATGACTGGGGTGGTGTTAGCCATCTGAGAATCCAGGACTAAGGGGGCACAGGATGGGACTGACTTTGCTAGGTGCACAGGTTGGGGGCAGTAGTTGGCACTGATGTTGCAGTGGTGGTAGGAATTGTTGCAGTGGGCGCAGTGAGCCCCCCTGTTGGGGTCTGCCCAGCTGACCAGATGGGCCAGGTCCGTCACCCATGTCCACCTCTTCAGGAGCATTGCCATCACTGAATGCTTCGTTCTGGGGTGGGGTTCGGTTTCCAACTTCTCTGTAGGTGCAGTGGTGGATCGACCTGTTGAGAGATAGAGGACATTGCTAATGGTGGAATTGAGGTATCTACATCAACGTTGTTTGTGTCAAGGTAAATGGGGACCTAGAGTGGAACCAAATAGATAGAGATTAGTATTGTCATCTATTTGCATAGAGTTGAAGTTAGTTACTAGACATTTGTTGACATTAAATAGATGTGGTAGATTTCATCAGCTCTTTAGATGTGCAGATATGTGGCATTCTGGCTTTAGGGATAGGCATGACATCTCCAAAACTCTGCTACAAACACAATGTAAAAACAACAGTTGATGGACAGAATGCAGAACAATGTCATACATACACCCCAGTACAGAGATCCTGGCCTAAATCCATTGTTTTTTTGCTCACCATGCCATTCCAATCTGAACCCAGCCATATGCAAATCAGTCTTGACCCTGTGCCTCATGGGAACAGTCCAGCCCGAACTGCTAAGCCAGGTCCTCCCTGGACTGGAAACAAGCATCCTAGGACCGGTTTCGGGGTTTCACCCCTCTTCAGCCAGGATAGCTTGCTTCCAGTGGCATGGAGAGCACGGGACCCACGTCTGGGCATACCCATCCCACTCGGGGTGACAAATGCAAAAACAACAGTTGATGGACAGAATGCAGAACAATGTCATACATTCACCCCAGTACAGAGAGCTGGGCCTAAATCCATTGTTTTTTTGCTCACCATGCCATTCCAGTTTGAACCCAGCCATATGCAAATCAGTCTTGACCCTGTGCCTCATGGGAACAGTCCAGCCCGAACTGCCAAGCCAGGTCCTCCCTATATATTCACTGAAAAAACCACAGGTTTCAGGGACGTTATAGTTAGTTGGACATTTTACTCGTACAAAACCAGAGAAATTCCGCCGTTATAGTTAGTTCAGCAACTATAACTCCCGCCCCCGCAATGCACTGCTGATGACGTCACATATTACATCATTCATGACATGGTCAGTGACATCACTGATGACATCACTGATCACATCTCAAATAACATCACTGATGATATCACTGATGACATCATCCACGTGAAAATCTGATGCACCTCCTCACACTCTAATATAAACTTTGATACACCCACTATAAAATACAGACTACCATTTTCGAAATGATCAACACACCAATACCAGTTACTACATACGCACTCACTGATTCCTAGGTCTACACACACATCCACTCATTTACCCATAAAATCACTCATACATGCAGTCACTCTTCAATGCAACACTATCATATGCACTCATACACCTATACAGACAGTCATACACCACCACTCATCCATGGAGTTACTCACACACTTAGTCAGTCATGCAAAGAATCAATCACACTCCCATTTACTCACCTATACAGTTATACACACACCACCTCACTTATTCATACAGATACTAACGCATACTTACTCTCTTATATAATCAGTGATACAAGTACACACTCATCTATACAGCTACTCTCACAATCACTGACTCTCACGTATAGTCATTTATATACTCCAACTCTCACATACACTGCCTTTTACATATGTAGTTACTTGGACATGTACCACTGAGACATCTATTCACTCACCAACACACCCATACACACACTCTCACCCATACAGCCCTTTACAGATGCACTCTTGAACCCATACACCCAGTGAATCACCTACTCACACATTTATGCACAGTCACACACCCCCCACCCACCCACAGAGACACTCAGGCACCCATACAGATACTCAGACAGCCAATCAATAACCCATATAGACACTCATGTAGCCACTCACCAACCCATGCAGCCGCTTACACACCAACTGACAGACTAATACAGACATTCACACAGTTTAGTCACTAACCCATGCATTCAGTAAGACACATGTAATCACTCACTTAAACAGTCAGTCATGCACCTACTAAATCCTCAATCCAGACACTTATACACCCACTCATTCTTCAATACACCTTGGAATATATATCATACATATTTAAACTTTATAGAAACACAAAGTCACTGGATGATGTCATCAGTGATGTCATCAGTGATGTCATTTGAGATGTCATCAGTGATGTCATCAGTGATGTCACTGACCATGTCATCAATGGTGTAATATGTGACGTCATCAGCAGTGCATTGCGGGGACGCGAGTTATAGTTGGCTGAACTAACTATAACGGCGGAATTTCTCTGGTTTTGTATGAGTAAAATGTCCAACTAACTATAACGTCCCTGAAACCTATGGTTTTTTCAGTGAATTTCAAAGGTTTTTTAAATGCTAATTTCTAACTATAACGTCCCTAAAACCTATGGTTTTTTCAGTGAATTTCAAAGGTTTTTAAATGCTAATTTCTAACTATAACATCTGTAAAACCTAAGGTTTTTTCAGTGAATATATATATATATATTATTTTTTTCTTTCACTGAAAAAACCACAGTTTTCAGGGACGTTATAGTTAGTTGGACATTTCACTCGTACAAAACCAGAGAAATTCGGCCGTTATAGTTAGCTGAGCTAACTATAACTTGTGCCCCCGCAATGCACTGCTGATGATATCACATATTACATCATTCATGACATGGTCAGTGACATCACTGATGACATCTCAAATGACATCACTGATGACATCATCCAGTGACTGCGTGTTTCTGTAAAGTTTTAATATGTTTTATATATATATATATATATATATATATATATATATATATATGCCAAGGTGTATTGAAGAATGAGTGGGTGTATGAGTGTCTGAATGGATGATTTAGTAGGTGCGTGATTGACTGTATAAGTGAGTGATTAAACGTGTCATACTGAATGCATGTGTTAGTGACTAAACTGTGTGAATGTCTGTATCAGTCTGTCAGTTGGTGTGTAAGCAGCTACATGGGTTGGTGAGTAGCTACATGAGTGTCTTGATTGCAGGGGCGCGAGTTATAGTTAGCTCAACTAACTATAACGACCAAATTTCTCTGGTTTTGTAGGAGTTAAATGTCCAACTAACTATAACGTCCCTGAAACCTGTGTTTTTTTCAGTGAATTTCAAAGGTTTTTTAAACGCTAATTTCTAACTATAACGTCCCTGAAACCTATGGTTTTTTCAGTGAATTTCAAAAGTTTTTTAAATGCTAATTACTAACTATAACATCCCTGAAGCCTGTGGTTTTTTCAGTGAATGTCAAAGGTTTTTTAAATGCTAATTTCTAACTATAACGTGTCTGAAACCTGTGGTTTTTTCAGTGAATTTCAAAGGTTTTTTAAATGCTAATTTCTAACTATAACGTCCCTGAAACCTGTGGTTTTTTCAGGGAATTTCTAAGGTTTTTTAAATGCTAATTTCTAATTATAATGTCTAAAAAATACTTTTTCTAAAATTTTAAACTTTTATAGAAATAAGGTCATATTTCTGCTTTCTAAAATATGCTTTTATCATTTTTTTTTTTTTAAGACAACTTGATTCGCGTACCGATCGTGTACCAGTCACGGTGGTTGCTCGAATCCAAGAATTTTGCCGCCATATTGGTTAAGTCCCAGCCCTGCGTAACGTCACGTACGTATTTCCGGGGGTCGCGCCGGGTGCGCGAACCCACTGCAAATCTTTAAGTTTTAAAAGTATATATATATATAACTTTATTATATATATTAAACCAAGAGATTATTTATCAAAATTGTAAATATCATATATTTGTAACTGAATAAAGATAAATTATTGTTAAATATATTTTCCCGAAATTGCGCCGGGTGCGCGAACCCATGTGACTTAAAAAAAAAGCATTTCATTGGTTAAGAAGCTTTTTAGTCTAGAAAATACAGCACCCCACCCAAATTTCTCATTCCTCCAACAACATTGCCAGGAGACACACCTTTTGTGTTTAGTGCTCTTCTTGCATTTCTTTGGGTTTTTTTTTAAACAAACTAGAAAAATGGCATCTTCAAATCCACCAGATGACATTCTTGGTGAAGAAGAGGACTTGGAGGAACCAAAAAAAGCAAAAAAGGAGAGCATCATCTGGACGTTCTTTACATTTCCAGCTGGAGAAAAAAAGTTGAATGCGAGGAAGGTAACCTGCACTATTTGCGAAAGAATAATATCTCGGGGCTCCGAGAAAAAATACTCGTGCGGTACTTCATACATGCTCAAGCACCTCCAAGCCATGCACCCTTGTCGGCTAGCACGTGAGCAACATCGTCGAGAGCTGGAACAACAAGCCCAGCAAGGTGCTCAAGATGCAGGACCGAGCACCTCAGCTGGTACATCAAGTTCTACAAGAGGACCTGATATTAGACCAGAGTTTGCTGGTCTAGAACAGAAAAATTATTTGTTATGGCGAGCAGTCTGTTGACGCTATTGTTTTTGCAGCAAAAAGACACCACTGTTAATTTCTTTTTTGCAATGATTTTTTAATTGCAAAAGTTTAGACAACAGTTTTGTCACTTTATTCTGTTTTTTTTTTTTTAAACACCAAAATAATACAAGAAAGAGTTAGAAAAACACACAAAAATTATTAAAAAAAAAGAAGCTAGAAATGGTTCTTGTTAGAACCGTCTATTTGGTTAAACAAATACAAATTTGTATGTGTTGTAGGAATAGAGGCAAGTGTAATATATGGAAAAGAACATGGGTAGTGTATGTGTGATTGCATGAGTGCATGTGTACTACGTGCATAATTAGAGAAGTGCATGGGTAGTGATTGGTTTATTGCATGAGTGCAGTGATAATATCTGAGTGATTGAAGGAGTGCATGGGTAATGCCTGGGTGCATGCAAGAGTGCATAGGTAGTGCCTGAGTGCAAGTAGGACTGCATGGGTAGTTCCTGGGTGATTGGAGGAGTGCATGAGTAGTACATGGGTGATTGCATGAGTACAGGAGTAGTGCCTGAATGATTGAAAGACTGCATGGGTAGTGCTTGGGTGATTGCATGAGTGCCACAGAAGTAGCTGAGTGCATGTATGAGTGTATGGGTAGTGTCTGAGTGATTGCTTGAGTACAAGGGTACTGTCTGGATGCATGGAAGAGTATATAACTAGTGCCTGAGCGCATGTAGGACTGCATGGGTAGTTCCTGGGTGATTAGAGGAGTGCATGAGTAGTACATGGATGATTGCATGAGTGCAGGAGTAGTGCCTGAATGATTGAAAGACTGCATGGGTAGTGCTTGGATGACTGCATAAGTGCAGGGGTAATGTTTGGGTGATTGAAGGAATGTATGGATAATGCCTGGGTGCACGGAAGAGTGCATGGGTAGTGCCTTGGTGCATGGAGTAGTACATCAGTAGTTCCTTGGTGATTGCAGCAGTGCATGACTACTACCTGAGTGATTGCATGAGTGCATGGGTAGTGCCTGGGTGATTAGAGGAGTATATGGGTAGTGCTTGAATTATTGCATGAGTGTATAGGTAGATCCTGGGTGATTGCATGAGTGCATAGGTAGTGCCTGGGTTATTTTATAACTGCATGGGTACTGGTTGCATGATTGGAGGAGTGCATGAGTAATGCCTGGGTGCATGGAAGAGTGTATGAGTAGTGTCCGAATGCATGTAGGACTGCATGGGTAGTTCCTGGGTGATTGGAGGAGTACATGAGTAGTACATGGGTGATTGCATGAGTGCAGGAGTAGTGCCTGAATGATTGAAAGACTGCATGTATAGTGCTTGGGTGATTGCATGAATGCCACAGAAGTGCCAGAGTGCATGTATGAGTGTACGGGTAGTGTCTGAGTGATTGCTTAAGTGCAAGGGTAGTGCCTGGGTGCATGGAAGAGGGTATGAGTAGTGCCTGAGCACATGTAGGACTGCATGGGTAGTTCCTGGGTGATTAGAGGAGTGCATGAGTAGTACATGGATGATTGCATGAGTGCAGGAGTAGTGCCTGCATGATTTAAAGACTGCATGGGTAGTGCTTGGATGATTGCATGAGCGCTGGGGTAATGTTTGGGTGATTGAAGGAGTGTATGGATAATGCTTGGGTGCATGGAAGAGTGCATGGGTAGTGCCTTGGTGCATGGAGTTGTACATCAGTAGTTCCTCTGTGATTGCAGCAGCGCATGACTACTACCTGTGTGATTGCATGTGTGCATGGGTAGTGCCTCGGTGATTAGAGGAGTGTATGGGTAGTGCTTGAATTATTGCATGAGTGTATAGGTAGTTCCTGGGTGATTGCATGAGTGCATAGGTAGTGCCTGGGTTATTTTATAACTGCATGGGTACTGGTTGCATGATTGGAGGAGTGCATGAGTAATGCCTGGGTGCATGGAAGAGTGTATGAGTACTGCCTGAACAACTGTAGGACTGCATAGGTAGTTCCTGTGAAATTGGAGGAGTGCATGAGCAGTACATGGGTGATTGCATGAGTGCAGGAGTAGTGCCTGAGTGAGTGAAAGACTGCATGGGTAGTGCTTGGGTGATTGCATGAGTGCAGGGGTAATGTTTGGGTGATTGAAGGAGTGTATGGATAATGCTTGGGTGCATGGAAGAGTGCATGGGTAGTGCCTTGGTGCATGCAGTAGTACATCGGTAGTTCCTCAGTGATTGCAGCAGTGCATGACTAGTACCTGTGTGATTGCATGACTGCATGGGTAGTGCCTGGGTGATTGGAGGAGTGTATGGGTAGTGCTTGAATTATTGCATGAGCGTATAGGTAGTTCCTGGGTGATTGCATGAGTGCATAGGTAGTGCCTGGGTTATTTTATAACTGCATGGGTACTGGTTGCATGATTGGAGGAGTGCATGAGTAATGCCTGTGTGCATGGAAGAGTGTATGAGTAGTGCCCGAATGCATGTAGGACTGCATGGGTAGTTCCTGGGTGATTGGAGGAGTACATGAGTAGTACATGGGTGATTGCATGAGTGCAGGAGTAGTGCCTGAATGATTGAAAGACTGCATGGGTAGTGCTTGGGTGATTGCATGAATGCCACAGAAGTGCCAGAGTGCATGTATGAGTGTACGGGTAGTGTCTGAGTGATTGCTTGAGTGCAAGGGTAGTGCCTGGGTGCATGGAAGAGTGTATGAGTAGTGCCTGAGCACATGTAGGACTGCATGGGTAGTTCCTGGGTGATTAGAGGAGTGCATGAGTAGTACATGGATGATTGCATGAGTGCAGGAGTAGTGCCTGCATGATTGAAAGACTGCATGGGTAGTGCTTGAATTATTGCATGAGTGTATAGGTAATTCCTGGGTGATTGCATGAGTGCATAGGTAGTGCCTGGGTTATTTTATAACTGCATGGGTACTGGTTGCATGATTGGAGGAGTGCTGCATAGGTAGTGCATGGGTTATTTTATAACTGCATGGGTACTGGTTGCATGATTGGAGGAGTGCATGAGTAATGCCTCGGTGCATGGAAGAGTGTATGAGTAGTGCCTGAGTGCATGGAGAAGTGCATTAGTAGTGCTTGTGTGATTGCATGACTGCATAGGTAATGACTGGATGATTTTATAAATGCACAAATACTGCCTGAGTGATTGAAGGAGTGCATGAGTAATGCATGGGCGATTGTATGAGTGCAGGGGCAATGTCAGGGTCATTGGAGGAGTGCATGTGTAATGCCAAAGTGATTGCATGAGTGCAGGGGTAATGCCTGTGGCATTACAGGAGTGCATAGCTAATACCTAAGTGATTGCATGAGTGCAGGAGTAATGTCTGAAGGATTAGAGGAATGCATAGTTAATACCTGAGGAATTGCATGAGTGTAGGGGTAATGTCTTGCTGATTGCAAGAGTGTAGGGGTACGGCCTGGGTGATTGTAGGAGTGCATAGGTGGTGCCTGAGTCATTTTAAAACTTAAAGGGTTGTGGCTGAGTGAATTGAGAAGTACAGGAGTAGTACCTGAGTGATTGGATTACTGTATAAATAGAGCTTGGTTGATTTTATAAGTGTATGTGTACTGCCTGAATGAATACACCATTGTATAGATACTGCCTGGATGATTGAAAGAGTGCAAAGGTAGTGTCATGATGATTGCATGAGTGCAGGGATAATGTTTAGGGGATTTCAGAAGTGTATAAGTATAACCTGGGACATTGTAAGAGTGTACAGGTAATGTGTAGCTGATTGCATGAGTTTACAGATAGTGCCAGGGTGATTGGAAGAGTACATAGGTAGTGTCTGGGTGATATTATAACTGTGTGGATGCAGGCTAGGTGATTTGAGAAATGCATGGATAGTGGCAGGAGTGGGGAATAGTGCCAAACTATATAGATCAGTGCATGGGTAGTGTTTGATAAAATAGATGAGTGCAATAAAAGTGACTGTAAACATTACTTCATATTGTTATACTTATTACATTATTTCATCTTACCTTCTTTATTAAACAAGATACAAAACTCAGTGAAACTACTTTACAGTAGTTTTGTTGTAAACTGAATTGAAAATCTTTTGAAGCTTTAGTATTACTTTCTGTAAAAAAGAAGAAAAATAGTTATTGCATATAATATTATAGTTTTAAGAACACAATATAATTTTGCATTTACATAACATATTCAGTTTCCCATTTTTGCTGTTCTCAGAGTCTACTGAATTTCACCATACACAGTGATCTCAATGTAGATCATCATATAACAGCGGGGAAAAAAATACAATCAATGAGATTGTAAAAAAAAAAAAAATCTGCGTTGAAAATATTTACAACAAGTTCAACTATCTGTTTACCTATCTACAGTTTCTAAATTGCATTCTTCAACTACAATAAATCATTTATTTCTCTGAAGTACATTTCTGAAATATACATTCTCATTTACATCGCGTATAATATAAAGATCAAATATATAAACTATTTCTTTCAAACACAATTTTGCAAATGCAATAACAATTAGAACAAACAATAATCCAAAAAGTAATTCTTCACATCTTCCCAATAGGCCGAATAGTAATTACAAATCAATTTGCATTACAAATATCCAAAATAAACTCCTTAATTTGTGTTTACATCTTCCCAATAGGCCAAATGATGTTTTCAAAACTTTGCCATAAAAAAAATCAGATATGAATCTGGTAATTCGTAAGGCGGCCTACATTTGAATTCCAAATGGGAATCATTGCAATGTGTCCATCCTTCATTGCACTTTAAATACACGGTATAGTGTCCAGATGTTGTAGTAGATCCATCATCGAAAATAATAGCCACAGCTTTAAAAGTTCTTCCTGAAATTGATAGTTGACTTGCCACAACATTTTTACATTTGGTTTCCAATTTTCTTCCATTTGCTCTACAACGTTGGAGCATTAATATGACATATTTTCCAAATCTTTCTAAATATAACGTTGACAACATTTCTGATTTACAATGAGAGCATTTCATATCTTGATTAGCTGATTTTACTAATTTATTAAAAGACACTGATTTGCAATCTGGTATTGTCAAATATATGAATCGTTCAGTGTCTATTTCAGTGGTAGAAGAAAATGAACACTCTTCACATTTATGATCCCATCTGTAACTTAGTCCAAACAAATTTTCAATTTCTATTTCTTCATCTTCCAATACTGCAAGCATAAACATAAGAAATTCTTGTGCATCTTGTTGTATATTGAGTGTAAATTGCGAAGAACCAGTACATATATCCAAAAGATGCCGAATGCTAGAAGCAGTATGGATTTTAGTTCTATCAGTTACCAACTTTTGAAAAATATAATGTAATAAAGAACAGAATCTTTTTTCTTGATTTTCCATAATTTCATGATGATGATCTTCTAGATAAAAGACAACATTCACAATACATTAGCATAGCAGTTGATACCTGAACTATTTTCTAACTGGTATCCTACAACATCATCAACAGTGTCCATTTACATTTTCTTTGCAGCTTCATTATTCTCTTCAATTGTTTTCTTTTTTTGAATTTCACTAGAATATTTCTCATGTTTCCGTTTTGGACATACTACACGTTTCTCATATATGGGATATTCACCTAAGTTAGGAGCATAAAGTCTTCTTAACCAATTATACTCTCTTACACAATTTGCATCAGCACTAATCTTTTTCTCATCAAAATCAATCAAATACAAACCAGATAATGTTCTTACTCGGGACAATGCAACGTATGCCATGCCCTCTTTGAACACTGTACTTCCAATATTTACCAAAGCATTGTCTACACTTAAACCTTGAAATTTATGAATAGTCACTGCATATGCTAAAGAAAGAGGAAACTGTTTTCTACGAACATACAAGTCTTTTACAAGCAGAAATCGAACAGCACAGTGTTCAATCTGTTTTACTTCTTCAATTTGATCAAATTTAATCTTCAAAAATTCAATTCTATCTCTGTTCTGATAATTAACAAAATCAACAACTTTTCCCATTGCTCTATTGACTAAACCTTTTTCTACATCCAAATTACGCCGTAAAATTACCCGACAGTTTTCACATACATATAAAGTCTTTTCTAAACCTGCAGTCTTAGACACCGACTTTTCCAAAGAATTCAAATTTGACTGTATTTTTTCTGAGAGAAGAATAGTAACTCCTTCGTGTTCCATTTTATCAAGGGCTTCAGTTTTCACTATTGGTTGTTTTTCCAGTTTCAAAAGTTCTTCATTGAATGTAGAACACTCTTGCAGTGTTGGCATTAGGCAAACTATAGAGTTCTTTTCTCCAATTTTTTTGTACATTATTTCAGGTGCAATGTTTTCATTTGGAAACAAGTTCGTTAGTAGCCGACTTTGTAAAGCTTCTTTACCATGTTTTGTCAAAACACCAATTCTTATATCTTGAAGAAGGCTTCCATAATGTTCATCACTTGCTTGTCGCATATTCTTAATAAGTTCTTTGTATTCAAAATGAGACCAAATGTTCACATTTCCAATACTTCCCAAATATTTCCTAGTCTCTTCATGGACAAGTGTTTTAAAAACTGGTTGTCCTTTCACAGGAGTAAGTTGTAGTAGATCGCCAAATACAATTACATGTTTTCCTCCAAACAGAACATCATAATCTGTTTTTAAAATCTGTTGCATTCTTAAATGTTCGAAGGCAAGCATTAAGTTTGAGACCATGCTCACCTCATCAATGATCAGAAGTTTCATTTTCTTGAGTACTCTTGAAACTTCGTAACAAGCTTCTCCTGATAGCTTGTGATATTCCAACTTATTTTCATGTTCAACTGGTAGCATGAGTAAACGATGTAATGTAATCCCTTTTAATGTGTGCTGCTAACCCAGTTGGAGCGGTTACAACACAAGATAAATGTGATTCAGTGGTTTTCTGTAAATAACTGGTCAAAACTTTAATTAAGAAACTTTTTCCTGTTCCAGCTTGACCACTGATGTACATTCGAATAGGTTTAAATGATGTGCATTGGCATTCTTTTTTTCATGCAGTAAACCATGTTGTATCTGTTCTGTCACTTGCTGATATATTTCTTTTTGTTCAATATTTAGTTGTTCTTCCAAGTTTCCCAACTCAATAATATCCTGTTGTGCTTGTTGCATAGCCGTTTCTACTTCATTCATGGCTATTGCTGCTTCATTTTCAAGAATTGGTTGTCCTAATGGATCTTGTCTTAGAGGAACAGAACTTTGACTATCTTGAGAACTGTCTTTAGCTATTTCAGCTGTAATAGTAGTTTCTTGTTCAATCTCTTCATTTAACATTTGTAGATAATTTGGAAAAATTGTGCATTAAATGCTATCTTTACATGCATTAAAAGAATCTTCATAGCAATCAAAATCTCCAAGTAATTCCATTTCACTACGCCAAAGTTTGAAAAGTTGCAGAAGTGCCAAATAGAAATTCCCTTTTAACTGGAGTTTCACAACTGTGGGGCTGATTCCGATTCGGGCCGGAAATCTCTCCGACCGAGCCGGACTCGGAGAGATTTCTGACCGAATCGGACTCTGGCAGCCCGACCGAACGAGTACGATGCGCACGTATGCCATCGGACTCGAGTCGGTCGGACTCCCATTGAAGTCAATGGGAGCCTGTCGTACAACGCGTACGCGGGCTCCCATTGACTCAATGGGTGCGAGGTGGACATGGGCGCCCCCTACAGCGTGTATGCGGCGAAGCGACTCGCGCCGTACACGCACAGGTAGGGGGGACCCATGGGTCCCCCCTGTGTGCGACTCGCGCGGCTACGAGTACAGGGGGGTCCGACACGGACCCCCAAAGTACGGCTTCGACTGCTCTTTCGAGCCGGAGTGCGCGGCTCGGTCGGACTGCTCGCGGCGCGCATCGTACTTACCCGGCCGGGGAACGTCTCCATTGCGCGGTGCGAATCGAGTCCGAGCGAGTCGGTCTTTGCGGTTCGACCCGGGAACGAGTCGGTCGGAGCGGTCATGACGCCCGGACGAGTCGGTCGGCGATTTCGCATCGTACTCGCTCGCCCGGACGCGCGTACGAATCGGTCGGGAAATAGGGCTCCGAATCGGATCCGGTTCAGCCGAATCCGATTCGGAGCCCTACCGGCCGAGATCGGAATCGGCCCCTGAGTTTCCTGTGGTTAATAAGATTTCCTTTGGCATGTTTTACCAAACATCCTTCACATCCAATTACTACATATTTTTCTTCATTTATATTTTCTGTAACATTTCTCTTAAAGCTGTAATGTTGCAGTACATCATAGAGACACATGTTTTCCAGATGTGGACTTCTTTTAGGATAGTATGTATCCAACATATGCGTTTTAACAATATCTGTATTTCTGGTTCATTCAATGCTAAGTATTCAATTTCTTGTACAGATTTCAATACTCGATTTCGTGTTGCAGCAAGACCTAGACTTACCCAAATGATTCCTCTTGACTTTGAATATAAACTTGCAGAGGTCAACTGATCCGAACATTCGTAGGATCCAATCTCTCGATGGGATAGCATCTTCAAACTACAGCTGTACAATTTGTTACTAAGAGTCTTGTCTTGTTAAATTTCTTCCCACATTTCTTTCAACTCCGTCTTTTCAGATTTGGTTATATATGACGTAACATAGCGAGCAACAGCAATCAAATTATCTGCAACATACTGGATATCCATATTTGCATTCCCCATTGTCAAAATCACTGGATTGTAGTCATTAATATACTTTGAATCTTCAGTTCTTTTTATGTTGTAAGTATTCTTCGGAGATTTTAGAGTTATAGTTTGCCTTACTGCTGACATGAAACTGTTGACTCTTCCTTTTGAAATTACTGGACGTGGGAATCCAAAACGACATTTTGTATAAAATCTTCCCTTTGACTTATATTTCCGTCGACAGTATTTCCCACATCGGTGTCTTTGAAACCATAAAACTTGCTGCCTCAAGTTGTTTTCTCCTCCTTCTTTTGGAATGGCACAGGTAACATATTTTTCAATGAAAGACAAAACACTTTCATCAGTATCAGTTCCAAATTTTGGTGCATCCTTGATCCATAATAACATGTGTATATGAGGAGCACCTCTGGCTTGGTACTCCTTTCTCCAAAAGAAATCAATAACTTCTCCAAGAGGTGGATTATTTTTATTGCAGATAAAAGACATCATAGCTTGATTAAAATATCTGCACACATTTACAGGATCTAAGGAACACAGTTCTCCAGCTGTCTTCAATTCAAAAATTTTTACATTTGAATTTGCTTGTTGTAGAAATTCAAGTAAGTCGTCCCATGCGTATTCAGCACAGCTAAGCGTAACAAACCATGTAGGGGTTCCTAAGTTCCTTAACATACATTTAAGTTCTCGTGACGATTATACCAATACTCATTAGTACCACGTTGACACGCCATCAAATTAATTAACTGAGATTCTAAAAGATCGTCTCTTTGTTGAACTTTGTCCAAAAATTCCTTTGCAGAAAGATGTGTAAGATGAACTCCTGTTTTTAATATGTGGTTCACTGCATATGAAAGTCCAGACAAGTCACTTTCAAACAGAAGATGAAATAAATATGGAATATACTGTCGAAATTTTGGATCTTCTGAGTACAATCTTGTTGTACTATATTCTGAAGCTGGAATCTGCATTGGTCGTTCATCATATCATCCACCTATTCCAGTGGGGAAGAGCTGTGGAAAACAACGATCTTCCAAACTTTTTTCCCAAACACTCATGGGAGTTCCCTTCGCTTTCTTCATTTGGAATAATTCAATAGTATTTCCTATCACTTCTTTTGAATGTAGAGGATGTATACTATAATTTTCATAAATGTCTTCACTCTTTGAGTTATCCACTTTTTCTATTAGTCCAGTTGAAATTTCTCTTTCATTTTCTAAAGATATTTCTTGTTCTTCCACATATACATTTTTATAATAAATATTGTTTTGCACAAGATATAATGTAGCCTTTTGAAGTTTGGTGACATCTACTAACTCTTGCCATATTTTCCGACTCTTTGTTGGTACACCATTAACTAGAATAACTACAGGTTCACTTTCCTCTCTGTCTACACCAACAGTTTCAATATTTTTCTTAAAATCTAAAGGTAAATACACAACTCTTCCTTTTAAACCTCTTTGTAAATCTGTTGGAGGCAGCTTACCTGTTTTAGGCTCCATACGAACTATAGCCTGAAACGGGTGCACAGATTGAATAAGAATGGACTCATATGTATTTAAATCTACCAGTTCCGGAGGAATAGCTACCAACTCTAGGTTGTTATGTACAGCTCTAGCTGCCATTTTGTTCTCTTCTAATTTGCTGTAACAATATTTACAAATATGTTGATCACTACCCAACTCAAAATGACCTTCCACCAACAAATAAGCACCAAATTGCTCCCACATATCATTATTTTCCTTTTCACTTTTTAAATACACATCAACATTCCTAGTTTGACTTCTATAGTGAGTACGCCGACAACAAATACAAACATAGTTTGGATTTTCACAAGAAACTACCTTAAACTGTGTAATTTCTTCTGCAAACTTCACAGTAGTAGTATCTTCCATCTCTTCTTCAACACCTACACTTATTAAACTCTCACTTTCTCTACACTCCTCTTGAGGACCAAAGAAACGAAACTCTATATCATCAGAAACTTTTTTTACATCCAACACTGAACCATACAAAAGAGCTGAGTTTATTTCACTTAAAGATAATGCGGGACTTTTCACATAGTACAATCTTCTTACTAACGTCCGCATTTTAGAGTGATGTACTGCTAACATTCTTAAATGATGAAAAGTACTTCGACACACTTTTCTAGAAAGACAAGCCAGAGAATGACCCTGCAAGTTACTATATTTTCTCACTTTACAAGGATCTAGTCCTTGCAACATCTTAATCTTCTGTTTAACACTTTTTTTACCATAATCGCGTAAGAAATTTCGTAATATATCAATAGATTCCTGTCGTATACTACAAATACTACTACAATCTCACTAATACACTGGAGCTTGTGTACGTCTCCCTTGAACTTCTTCAGCTATTACTTCTTCCACATTTCTAGGAACCATCTTTTCTTTTTCAATTGCACAACCGTTTTTAACCTCATAACAACGACCCCTGGTATCAACTGCATGAACTAATGTATTTTGTTGAAAATAGCTTTCTTCATTAAAAAAAGGTTCCGTACTAGAAGTATGCTTTCATTCACCAGAAAAGATTTTGCAAAAGTTAGTTTTATTAACCAGTCTTTTTCTTTTACTTTTCTCCTTCATAAAGTGCATTATTTTATTCAATGTTTTCGTTCTCTTCAATATTAATATAAACACATTTCTTTTCAATTCAAAAGCCTTTTCAACTACACTTTCAATCTGTTGTTTCTTCTTGTAAAATGCTGATTTTCTTTTATATTTTTTGTAATCTATCAATAAATTTTGTAGTACTCTACTTTTATACATTCTCTTTCTAATATCTTTATATTGTTTCATCCTTATTTCAACTTGGATTGTTTTCCTATAACCTGATTTTCCATTAATTTCTCAGTTTTTCTTTTCCTTCTAATTGCTTGTAATACTTTTCTTTCTCTTTTCCCCATTTTCAAAATCGATTGCTTTTTTTAAAACACTTTAAAAAATTCTTTCGTTCTCTTACCAGAAGACTTTTTCTTCAACGTCACATCTTGTACTTCATCTACTTTCTGCTTTTCTCTACCCTTTAAATACTTCTGTTTCCTTTGTTCTCTTTTCTTCTAATGCATTCGTGATTGCATGAATACAGAAGTAACCTCTGGGGGATTAAAAGAATACATAGGTAACACCAGGGTGACTGCATGACTACAGGAGTAATATCTGGTGATTTACATGACTACATACAAAGTGACTGAGTGATTTTATAACTGCATGGGTACTTCTTGGGTGATTTCAGGACTACTGAGGTAACGCCTGAGTGAATAAATGAGTGTAAAAGGAGTGCCTGGGTGATCTCATAACACCATGACTCCTGTATGAGTGATTACATAAGTACAAGGCTAGTGCCTCTGTGATTAAAAGAGTACAACGTTAGTGCCTATATAAGTGAATGAGTAGTGACTACATGATTCAAAGTGTGCATGGGTAATACCTTGGTGATTGCATGAGTGCATACCTACTGCCTGGGTGATTGCATGAGTGTAGGGGTAATGTCTGGGTGATTGCATCAGTGCATATGTACTGCCTGGATCATTGGAAGACTGCATGGGTAGTACTAGGGTGTTTTATAAGTGCATGAGTGTTGGGCCTAGCCAAATATAAAACAGCAGACTATTACATAACTCAACCATAAGTCTCTCCATATCTTTAAAAGCATGCATAACTATGTATCTACCTTTTCAAATCATCATCATATCTAAAAGAAATATATATATAATATTTCTGAAATATAGTGAAACCTAGAAACTGACACATGTAATAGATCTGCATGAGTGATTGCATAACACCATGGATAGTACTTGGGTGATTGTATTACTCCAAAGGTAGTCGCTGGGTAATTGCAGGAGAAGATGGATAGTGACTGGCTAATTACATGAGTGCACACATAAAGGTTCAGTGCATGGATAAGTGTATAAATAGCACCTGACGGCATAGATCCCTCACTAAGAAGTGCCTAGGTGAATAGATGAGTGCAACAGTAGGGCTTGGATGATTCTATGACTGCAAGGGTAGTGCCTGGGTTATTACATGAGTGCATAGGTAGAGACTGCATGAATCTATAACTGTAGGGGTAGTACATATCTAATGCCTGTGTGATTGCATGATTACAGGTGTCAAATCTGGGGGATTATTGCAGTACATAGGAAGTGAGTGGGTGATTTTATAAGTCCATGAGTACTGCCTGGGTGATTACAGAAGTACTAAGGTACTGCCTGAGTGATTACAGGAGTGCAAAGGTAGTACCTGGGTGATTTTATAAGTGCTGAGTATTGCCTGAGTGATTACATAAGTACAAGAGTAGTGCCTCCGTGATTGAGAGAGTGCAAGGATAGTGCCTTGGTAATTGAAGCACTGTATAGGTAATGCATTCTTGATTGCATGAATATAGAAGTAACCTCTGGGGGATAAAAGGAATACATAGGTAACACCAGGGTGACTTCATGACTACAGGAGTAATATCTGGTGATTTCCATGACTACATACAAAGTGATTTAATAACTGCATGGGTACTTCTTGGGTGATTTCAGGACTACTGAGGTAACGCCTGAGTGAATAAATGAGTGTAAATGTAGTGCCTGGGTGATCTCATAACACCATGCCTACTGTATGAGTGATTACATAAGTACAAGGCTAGTGCCTCTGTAATTGAAAGAGTACAACGTTAGTGGCTGAGTGATTATATAAGTGCATGAGTAGTGACTACATGATTCAAGAGTGCATGGGTAATACCTTGGTGATTGCATGAGTGCATAGCTACTGCCTGGGTGATTGCATGAGTGCAGGGGTAATGTCTGGGTGATGGCATCAGTGCATATGTACTGCCTGGATCATTGGAAGACTGCATGGGTAGTACTAGGGTGTTTTATAAGTGCATGAGTGTTGGGCCTAGCCAAATATAAAACAGCAGACTATTACGTGACTCAACCATAAGTCTCTCCATATCATTAAAAGCATGCATACATATGTCTCTACCTTTTCAAATCATCATCATATCTAAAAGAAATATATATACAATATTTCTCAAATATAGTGAAACCTAGAAACTGAGACATGTAATAGATCTGCCTGATTGATTGCAAAACACCATGGATAGTACTTGGGTGATTTTATGATTCCAAAGATAGTTGCTGGGTAATTACAGGAGAAGATGAATAGTGACTGGCTAATTACATGTGTGCACACACAAAAGTTCAGTGCATGAATAAGTGTATAAATAGCACCTGAAGACATAGATCACTCACTAAGAAGTGCCTAGGTGAATAGATGAGTGCAACAGTAGGACCTAGATGATTCTACATATCATACAGGGTGATTGTATGAGTGCAGGGATAATATCTGGGTGATTGGAGGAGTGCATGGGTAATGCCTGGGTGCATGGAAGAGTGCATGGGTAATGCCTGGGTGCATGGAAGAGTGCATGGGTAGAGCCGGGGTGCATGGAGTAGTGCATAGGTAGTTCTTGGGTGATTGGAGCACTGCATGAGTAGAACCTGGGTAAATGCATGAGTGTACGGGTAGTGACTGGGTTATTACATGAGTGCATAGGTACAGCCTGCATGATTGCATGACTGCAGGAGTAGTACAGAACTAGTGCCTGGGTGATTGCATGACTGCAGGGGTAATATCTAGGGGATTACTGGAGTACATACCAAGTGAGTGGGTGATTTCATAAGTGCATGCGTACTGACTAAGTGATTGGAGGGGTGCATAGATCCTGAAAAGGAAATTGGAGGAGTGCAAGGGTATTACCTGGGTGATTGAACCAGTGTATAGCTAATGCATTGGTGATTGCATGACTTCAGAGGTAATATCTGGGGGACTACAGGAGTACATAGAAAGTGCCTAGGTGATTTTATAAGTGAATCAGTACTGCCTGGGTGATTAGAGTAATACTGTGATAGTGCCTCAGTGATTGCAAAAGTGTAAAGTTAGTGCCTGGATGATTTTATAAGTGCATAGGCACTGGTTAAGTGATTGGAGGAGTGCATAGATCCTGACAGAGTGATTGGAGTAGTGCAAGGGTAGTGCCTGCATGATTAAATCAGTGTATAGCTAATGCATTGATGATTGCATGATTTATGCCTGGGGGATTAGAGGAGTAAATAGGTAATGGCTGGTGATTCCATTATTACAGTGGTAATATTTGGGAGATTACAGGAGTACATAGCAGCATATGCTAGCAGCATCATATATAAAAGTAATATACAAATACATGTATAACTATGTTTTCTTATTCTATCATCTTCGCACACATAACACGTACCATAATACATATGCAAGTAGACACGTATCTCAGTCACAACACCATCCACAGCTCAAAACTTCACAGACTTCACTTCAATATCAAACAGACACTGAAAATTATGCGGTATATATGAAATATAACTTTCCTCACATCATACAAATTACTCTAATAAATAACATCTCTACAAACATCTCAAACCTCACTTTCAAACTGCTGCTTTACCATTCTACAACTACTTATAATGTTACACCTACCCAAATACAAAGCAGGAACCCTTCACATGTCTTTACTAAAAGTCTCACCATATTCGTAAAAGCATACATGAATATGCATGTACCATAACACTATCCAAACCTTAAAAATTCACAGAACAAACTTCCAATTTTAAGGAAACACCAAACATTATGTGGCATACTTCAACTGTACCTCTCTAGAAACTTAAAAAAAGTACACTAATCAATAATACCTTATGTCAACATCATTCAAACCACACTATTATGCTGCATCTTCACCATTCCACTACTACTCACAGTCTTGAGACCACCACATAAAAAGCAACAGCACCTCTTTGTTATACATTATGTACCTTTAAATGTATAAGACATATGAAAATACATATACAAGTAGAAACATACTTGAGAGAGAAGTCCTTCCACACCTTAAAACTTGACAGACTCCACCTGCAATTTTAAAGCAACAGCTAAAATTATGCGGTATACTACAAATGTACATATCCACACACTAAAACAAACTACCATAATCACTAATTCATCTTCCAATATACACATATTACTATACAGAATCTACTTCAAACAACATTTAACTACAATAAAACAAACTACAATACACATCTCTACATTTAATAATATATTTCAAATATCACAGTTCATCAATAATTTTTAAAGATTAAAAATAAAAGTAATACATAATACACCTCACAAATATATAACTCACCTTCCAAATTGATTTGTAGAATTTAAAATATCACAAACTCATAGAAGATTTTCTTATGCACACAATCAATGTAATGCACCACTCTCAGCAAGGTAAAAACAGTAATGGCAAACTTTCCCTCTCTTTCTCCACACAAATACATGTAAGTAACAAATCACATTGCTTCCTACATTCTTTCAAATTATAAAACACATTTCTATTGGTTAGACATATTAACCCTTACCAACTGACTTCTAAAAGTGCCCTAACAGGTTCTGGAATTTTTTGGAGTCGCGACTCCACCATGCACCAACGCGATGGAGCCGCGAATCCAAACGGGAGTTCAAGAATATATTACAAATAAAAATACTACTATTTTTTAAGAACACACTCTTTCTAAAGATAGTACTGACTTGGGAACTCTTACTTTAATAAGATATCACTTATATATAAATTACAATTTCACATTTTAAGACCACAGTTAAGTTTCAACCCTTCCCCCATTCTGCTTAATGCCAGTTTCAATAGTAACAGTTCATAGAACATTCAACTGAACTGACAAGTTCACCATATTTTCAAGTTCAGCACACAAGGTTACAAATGCAAACAGCAGGTGTGGTTGACGTTTGCAAAAAATGACCTTATCCTATCTATTGTACCTTTCAAACATGTTTTACTAACCAATAAGAAACATGCTTTTTAAAGAAAGTAACATGCACCCTATTTTTAAATGTACAATGTTCTTAAGCAGCCAATCAATTCTCTACTTTTTAAAAAAACAGCATCTTGTCCACCATTTTAGATACCTCTCATTCTACCAACTGACTACCTCAGCTACAGACATCTTTTCATTACTTCCAGACATCCCTTCAAGATGCTTACAGTATGAATTGTTGGACACAGCTATGTTTTCTGGTGCAAAAGGTATGCTGAATGCAGAGGTATTGACAAAGACCTAGCTTTGAAAAATGTGGATATTAAATGGATTGCACAGAGAGGATTAAAGTGGCACCAATTGATGCCTTTGGTTAAAACCTTTTTGCATCTCCAACCCCCTGACCTCATGATTGTGCACTGTGGTGGCAATGACCTAGGCACATTGACTGGGGTAGGACTGGAAATGCTAATGAAGGACACCTTTGCCCAATTGATGTTGATTTTACCTCAAACTGTCTTTGTATTTTCTAATATATGCCAAAGACAGAAATGGAAGTGGTCAAATCAATTCTGTCCACAGATTGAGAAAGCTAGAAAGAATGTCAATAAAGCTGTTTCTGCATACCTCAGAGATCATAGAAAGGGGTCCATCTACAACAATCTACGTTTTCATATGGACAACATCTACAGAGTGATGGAGTGCACTTCACAGATCAAGGAAACACAGTCTTCCTCAACAACCTTAAGCTGTGCATCCGCTCTTACATGTAGCTACCACAAAGTCAAAATAAAAACAAGGGCTCTTTTTAGAGCCAGCCTATAACCCAACATATAATCTTACTTTGTCAAAAACATATATACTCTTTTTTGAATTTTGCCTGGAGTCGCGAACCCATCGCGATTACACGGGGGGCGCGCTGAGAGGCGTGTTGGAGTCGCAAATCCAAACTCGAAAGAAAAAAAAAACACCCCACTTCCATAATTTGGTATTTGCCCCGGGGACCCCATCCCCCGGGGCCTGCCACTATTTTTTATTTATTTTTTTAAAAGAGGGGGACTACGTGCCCCTTCCTCAGGCCAATAATGGCCCTGGGAACCCCATCCCCCAGGGTCTGGCCTCAGCGTTGGGGATCGTGGGTGGAGCCCCAATGCCCCCACGGTCCATGCCGGCTCCCCACCTCCTGCGGGAGCCGGCATTGCTTTTGGACAAGGGGAGCTGCTAACATGCAGCTCACTTTGCCCAAAAGCAATTCTGCTTTGCTTCGTTGAAGCGAGAGCAGGTTTCCTGCTCTCGCTTCAACGAAGCAAAGCAGTGTTTGCTATGACAGGGCGGGAGCCGTGCTCCCACCCTGCCATAGCAAACGGCAATGTCCCGGGGGTGGGCACCCCGGGACATTGCAGGAGCCGGCCCTGAGGGTGGTGGTCCCCAGGGCCATCGAGAGCTCCAGGACGGGGGCACCGTGGCCCCCTCCCAGCTTTTTTAAAGCCCCGGGGAGGGGGTGGTCCCCGGGGCCGGGGGTCCGCAACGGACCCCCGCCCTTTATTTAAAATTGCCCCGGGGAGGTAGTGGTCCCCGGGGCATTGTGGGGAGGGGCAGGAGCCCCCCACTTAAATTAATTAATTTAAGCCCTGGGGAGGTGGCGGTCCCCGGGGCTTGGGGGGCCCGCAAGGCCCCCCACCCTATTTTAATAAAGCCCCGGGGAAGTGGCGGTCCCCGGGGCTTGGGGGAGCCCACGAGGCCCCCACCCTTTAAAAAAGAAAGCCCTAGGGAGGTGGTGGTCCCCGGGGCTGTGGGGGGGCTGCGTGCCCCCCCCAGACATTTTTGATAAAGCCCCGGGGAGGTGGTGGTCCCAGGGGCTGCGGGGGCCCCTGCGGGCCCCCACTTTATAGCAACACATTGCCCCGGGACCTGGCCCACCCGGGGGCTTAAGGAAAACGAAGCACGGGAGACCATGCTTTGTTTTTTTTTGTTTTCTCGGCGGGATTCACGCACCCAGCATGACTGGGGGTCCCTGTGGGATTGCCTGAGCAGCCCTAGGGGGTCAGGGTATTTCTACCCTGACCCCTTTCCTACATTTACAACATTTTTCAACCTTAACCGAGTCACAAGATGGCTGCCAACACACTCTGGTTTAGAGTGTTGGGAGCCAATAAGAATGAAGCTCGTGCTCGGGAGGGTTCCCGAACCCTCCTCGGTGCTCAGATATCGATGTTTTTATTTTTCGAATTTCTCAGGAACTACTGAACGGATTTACACCATTTAAAAAAAGGTTGCTTTCTGAACCAAGAGCTACCTTTTTCCAAAATTTGGTGTTATTCCGTTCAGCAGTTCGGGCTGTAGCCTGTTCCAAAATTCCTATAAAAATGAACATGGGGAAAATGTGTTTTGGGACCCCCCTTTTTTCTCGCCCCCGCTTGACGAATCACCCCGAAACGTTCAGGACAGGAGCTGACCTGAGTGAACCATTAGTTTAGAAAATTTTGCGAAGATTCGTCAAACGGCGCCAAAGATATTGGCAAAAGAAAAAACACTTTTTTAAGAGAAATGAGGTACTAACTATAACTACCTACTGGCGACCGCCAGTGGATAATATATATATTTATATATATGTATGTATGTTGAGTAAATAAATCGGTTGCCATGCGCTTCCCTGCGCAGAATTGAGCACAGACCACTAATGATGAGCCACAAACTTTTATTGAATTTTCATGTTCGCCATTACGCGTCTGCGGGTAGGTGTCAAATGAAAGGGAATATACGGCAGAGCGAGGCTTATAATGTGATGTCAACTGTGCGGCAACTGACTGCCATCAGGAGTGTTGAAGAACTGATTAATGCATGCCCCAAACCATTGTGGAGAAACACCTACTAAATGGATTGATAATATCTGGGGCAATGTGACATTTAAAATCAACATTACAACCACACGTAAAGATGACGGCGGAGTATGAGAACTATTTACAGCGAACTAATTGTCCTTTCTTTGTAGATAAACACGCCTCATTCAATAGGAGGAAGTCAAGCCGCTTTAAAAGTTGGAATGTGACACCATTAAGCCATATAAACATTGATAAAGGCGAGGATGCCGAAACATGTCTGTTTGGGCTAAAAAACTAAATTTTTAACCCGCTTAGTGCTCCTCTTTTGATGGACAATTTAAATCGCGCTACAACACGCGCAACGGAGGCACCCGCTCGTAAAGAGTTCGACAGCAATCAGTGGCAAGTTGGTGAAGAATATATATATATATTGTATCCACAATGACGCCGCAATCAAAGAAATCTTGCAAAGTTCTTCTTTATTCAGAGAACAACACTGCTACACCAACACGTTTCAACCTCACAGGTACCCTGTGGATACAAAATGATTTATGGCCTCAGAGGTTCAACCCATCGCCAGCATCCGCAGTAGAGCGCGCCGGGACTGAACCTGTTTGTGGAAATATATATATATATATATATATATATATATGTCCACAATGTGATCCCTTTGATCAGTGCGCTCGTGCAGCGGGTGCTCAGCGTGGGGGCCGGATCCTGGCCCCAAATTCAATTTTTTCACACAAGGACGCGGCACTCAGGAGTGAAGATAGTTCAAATGAGTTTATTGCACAACTCAAGGTTGAGTTGTGCAATAAACTCATTTGAACTATCTTCACTCCTGAGTGCCGTATCCTTGTGTGAAAAATATATATATATATATACATATATATATATATATACACATATTACCTACTGGCGGTCGCCAGTAGGTAGTTATAGTTAGGACCTATTTTCCATAGGAAATTCACAACATTGTATTTCCAATAACTTTGGCGCCGGTTGATGAATCTTCTCGACATTTTCAAAACTCGTTGGGCGCTCCGGTCCACTCCTATCCTGAAAGTCTCGGGGTGATTTGTCAAGTGGGGGCCGAGAAAAAAGGGGGGTCCCAAAACGTGTTTTCCCCATGCAATTTTTTATAGGAACCTTTAGTCGCAGCTACAGCCCGAACTGCTGAACGGAATTACACCAAATTTGCAAAATGGTAGCCCTTGGTTCAGAGTCATGCCTTTTGGTTAAATGGTGTAAATCCGTTCAGTAGTTCCTGAGAAATTTGAAAAAGAAAACACATTAATATCTGGGCGGAGCCTAACCACACATGTCATCGTGAGATCTGATTGGCTGTCAGCACTTCATCCTGGAATTGCTGGCAGCCATCTTGGGACCAATATAAATGATAGTACCCCATTGAAATGCATTGTAGTGAATCGAAGATTTTGAGGGTTACCAAAAGGAGAACTATAAAGGGTGATAACAGACTTTAGTTACATTAGAATTCATTTGTTGATGGTACCATACTAATTTGAGGAATTGTGGTGTGTTCTAAGGTGATTTTACCCTGTGAAAAACCTTCTGCTGGGATATCATGAATCATGTTTGAGAGAAAACTATTTTCACATGCTTGTCCCATACAGTTTTGGAAGGTGCTCCAGAAGCTAAAATGAGAGCATATTTTCTGTAAATTCACATTATCTTTCTCAGTCATGTGAGAATGAAGTCTGACATTCTCAGTAAAACATGTACATCCAACAAGGGCAGAGACTGTCAGTTGATTCCTTTGTGTTCTACTGCAGCTTCCCAGAGTGTTCTAAAGAACAACTAGAGTGCTAACAGTCTTACTTATGACAAAAGTATGGCACACCTGAAGCCATCTTGATTGGAATAAACTGGTAACTCTTAAAACATTTAATTTAAAAAGGAACAAAATGATGGGGTTCATTTTGTCATAGAAATTATGGTTAGTGCTGTAGAAAGAAAAATTAGGACATGTTTTAAGTGAGATCTCAAATATCTTCCTGTTATATTTCAACAGGAGCAGCCTGTCAGTTTATGCCTTTGTTTTCTACTGCAGCTTCCCAGAGTGTTCTAAAGAACAACTAGAGCGCTAACTGTCTTACTTATGACAAAATTATGGCACACCTGAAGCCATCTTGATTGGAATAAACTGGTAACTCTTAAAACATTTAATTTAAAAAGGAACAAAATGAGGGGTTCATTTTGTCATAGAAATTATGGTTAGTGCTGTAGAAAGAAAAATTAGGACATGTTTTAAGTGAGATCTCAAATATCTTCCTGTTATATTTCAACAGGAGCAGCCTGTCAGTTGATGCCTTTGTGTTCTACTGCAGCTTCCCAGAGTGTTCTAAAGAACAACTAGAGCGCTAACAGTCTTACTTATGACAAAAGTATGGCACACCTGAAGCCATCTTGATTGGAATAAACTGGTAACACTTAAAATATTTAATTTAAAAAGGAACAAAATGAGGGGGTTAATTTTGCCATAGAAATTATGGTTAGTGCTGCAGAAAGAAAATTTAGGACATGTTTTAAGTGAGATCTCAAATCCTCTTCTATTTCATTAGAAAATTCTGACATGCAGACTGAAACAATCACTTTCAATACCAGCAGTAGACTTCCAGTTAACTCCCTGGTGAGCAGTAGCTTTACTACAGTGATCTAATGAACAACTAGAGTGCTAACATTCTGAATTTATGGCAAATGTGTGACACATCTGAATGCCTTCTTGATGGAATCAAAGTAAAAACTGAAAGCATTTCCTACTGAGGAGACTGCAGTAAATGATGAAATTAGGAAACTTCATAACAAATAAGTCTCCCAAGATGGCCACCAGAGAAAAAAGAGCCCAAATGTAGCACAAATATCACCCAGATGTAGCCCACATATAGCCCAATGACAGAAGTGTGCAAAACACTTTTTATTTTTAGTTTTTCTGCAGTTTTATATAGTGCAAACTGGTCAGGTATTGGAGCGTTACATCTTACTTGGACCCCTTATTGCGTATTTTGCACAAAGTACATGAGATTGATCTTGCGAAACATTGAACTTTACGATTCTGTTAACCTGAAGTTGCTCTGAACCGGGCTTTGTAACACCCGTTTTTACCTACTGGTTTTAATTAATTCTCACTGTATTGTATTAGGAAAGAGGATTTACTGTTTTTATGTACACTTTTATGATCTATGTTTCTAAATCAGATCAAATAAAGTTTAATGAATTCTATGGCAGGACGGAGGCGAGGATTATGCATATCTTTCCTCACTTTATTTGCATAGCAGTTCAAAGAAAACGTAACACAACAATCATTAAACAAAAGACTACACAACCCATGAACCATTAGGGGGGTAGTCTCCAAGGCAACTATAGTCCAATCATATCACAGTCCATCGTATATAATATCGTGACGTCCCTTCCGCTTCCTCTTTCTTCACTGCTTGTCAGTTAAGTGCATTCCTTACATTCTTGGCTTAATCTGACGTTGTTGCTGTTTGTATAGCGGTTTCTTGTGCACGTTATTAGCATTATGGCCTTGGTATTGTTTCATATTCCCTGCGCAGCAGGCTCTTGCCCGAGCATGTTCTCCCCCTCACAGTTTCTCCCGCTGTGTGCTCTGCGCGTGGTGAGATCCTGTCAGGCGCGTCTGGTCCGAGCGAGGCAGCTCCGTCGAGCGCTCCCGCTGGTCTTTACGCGCGTTTGGGAATCCGGTCACTCCTTTAGTGTCCGCTTGATTCCCGACCAACCCTCGCCTAATTTTGACACCGCTACGCGGTGATTTCCCCACACGGCCACGTGGTGGTAATTGGTATTGCGCCTCAGTCTATTCTTATAACAGCTTCGGGGAAAGCCCAGCTGTTGGAGCACCGGCGAGGGGGCTGTCTTAAGGATTTTAAGGGCATTTGTTCTGTGCTCACACCCTCTGCTATCATGTCTTCTCCAGAAGACCATTTTTACTCCTCCTACCAGGAAGTGGAGGAGGAATGGCCCCCAACTTCTCCCTCCAGCAGTGGACCAAGCCCTCTCTCTGGCTATTTCTAGGGCGCTGGCTCCTCTTAGGGATCAGGTTGATAAGCTGGCAAAAAGCATCCTTGGGGTGTTCAATGACCCAGATCTGGTGGTGGCGGGTCCAAGTAGCTCCCAGATGGGGAATAAAAGGGCCATTAAGCATAACGTGGGGCACTTGGAAGGATTTGATAAACTTACAGAGACCTTCCTCAAGAGTGCACGAACGCTAAAACATGCACCCTGCCGGGAGGAGGAGTGGCCCGGAGAAAATTGCAACACTGTCACCACTATTGTAGACCCCGACGGCGGGTTTCCCTTAGAAGGAGAGGGTGTATCGGAGGACGATTTCTCCTCCGATGAGGATAAGGACTCGGGGCGTCCCTGGCGTCCAGAGTCCCACTCCTCTCAGTCCCCGGTTGGGGACGGGATCCACTCGGACATGTTCGAGCCTACCCAAATTTACCATCCTAGGTCGGCAGAGTGGACACCTGATGCCAAAGTGGCAGAGTATGTGGTGGGGAAAATCCATCAACCCCTTGAAAGGGAGGTCAGGAATAGGATGAGGGGAGAATGCCCCAGGCCCTCACTGAAGGGGAAGGTGGCACACACGCCTGAAATTGATGAGAAACTATGTACCTTTTTCTCCAAGTATATGAGGGATCCCAAGAAAGGAATTGATAGGTCTTGGACATGGTAGGGCCCTTGACCCAAATTATTCAATTGACGGAGCATTCCAAAGAGTCAGGATCACCTTTGTCCACGGATATTGTGGCTGGTTGGGTGCACTACCCTAAATCCTAAAACACTACCCCCAGCACGACACCCTACACTACCCAAACATAACTGCACTACCTTAAACCCTAAAACACTACCATCAGCACGACTCCCTACACTACCCAAACACCACTGCACTACCCTAAGCCCTAAAACACTACCCCCAGCACGACTCCCTACACTACCCAAACACCACTGCACTACACTAAACCCTAAATATACCCCCAGCATGACCTCCCACACTACACAAACACCACTGCACTACCCTAAACCCTAAAACACTACCCCCAGCACGACCCCTACACTACCCAAACACCACTGCACTACCCTAAACCCTAAAACACTAACCCCAGCATGACCCCCTACACTACCCAAACACCACTGCACTACCCTATACCCTAAAACACAACCCCCTACACTACACAAACATGACTGCACTACCCTAAACCCTAAAACACTACCCACAGCATGACCCCTTCACTACACAAACACCACTGCACTGCCCTAAACCCTAAAACACTACCCCAGCACTACCCCCTGCACTACCCAAACACCACTGCACTAACATAAACCCTAAAACACTACCCCCAGCACAACCCCCTACACTACACAAACACCACTGCACTACCCTAAACCCTAAAACACTACCCCCAGCACGACTCCCTACACTACCCAAACACCACTGCACTACACTAAACCCTAAATCTACCCCCAGCACGACCCCCTACACTACCCAAACACCACTGCACTACCCTAAACCATAAAACACTACCCCCAGCATGACCCCCTACACTACACAAACACCACTGCACTACCCTAAACCCTAAAACACTACCACCAGCATGACCCCCTACACTACTCAAACACCACTGCACTACCCTAAACCCTAAAACACTACCCCAGCACGACCCCATACACTACCCATACACCACTGCACTACCCTAAACCCTAAAACACTACCCCCAGCACGACCCCCTACACTACTGCACTACCCTAAACCCTAAAACACTACCCCCAGCACGACCCCCTACACTACCCAAACACCACTGCACTACCCTAAACCCTAAAACACTACCCCCAGCACGACCCCCTACACCACCCAAACACCACTGCACTACCCTAAACCCTAGAAAAGAAACCCCCACCCCATGCCCAATCCCCTTACCTCTCACTCCTCATGGTTCCTCTCTCCTCGTGGTTCCTGCTTCATGTCATCTCTGAGGGCGGTGCACGTCATTGTGAGGAAATGGAACAGCCTCTGTTTCCTTACAACGACATGGATTGTCTACATGTTTTTAGAACGCATGGTCATTTACCATACATACCTTTACAACAAAATTCGTTGTAAAGGCATGCGTGGTAAATGACCATGCGTTCTAAAAATGCGTAGTAATGACTTAGTGATGTACAACGCATGCGTGGTAATGCATGCGTTGTAATGGTATCGCAAAGTAAAAAGTCGTTGTAACGGCTGTTTACCGATCGAAGCTGGCCCCTGTTCTTCAGTGAGACGTTTATTTGATTAATTAGGAGGAAGGAATGTGCTTTTTTACCGAAAAGTGCATTCCCGGCTGTTGTATTGTGAAAGTGTCCGCGTGGCCTGGTTTCACTTCCGATGAGAGAGTGGAAGAGTCTGTTTGGATCTAAAGGAGTTCTGTTGTTGGACGGGGCCGGCGCGACATGTCATCAGAAAACATAGCTAATGGAAAGCGTCCTCCCTGAAGTGTGGAGCAGTGCCATGAGAGGTCAACGAGTGTGCATCCCACTGCAGTATGACCGTACCGCATGACCCATGTGCCGCCTCCAGGGTACGGGAGGCAGAAGCGGCATCGCAGGTCCTCTTGAAGACCGTTGTAGCACTAATTCTACATTTTGGTACTAGGGCATTTTAACCTCGTTGTTCCTGCCAGATACAAAGAGAAGATCCTGTGTTATTCAGTGCCCTCGTTACCTTTTTTGTGGGTTGTGGTGCTTGTCACTTCGCTGCCCCGCCGGTGCACACGACTGGGAACCCCACCTCGTGTGCCATCTGCAGGGCCTCTGCCCTCGGATCACTGGTTTCGGTTTCTGGAGTGGCAACATAAACAGTTGCTCCCAAAGGACTAGCCTGAACACTTAGGTGAATATCCCCTGCACCAGCATTCCACTGAAATTCTTTCCTAGCTCTCCCACGTCAACGAGCACGGCTCCGCTCGCGACACCGTATGACGTCATCGGAGCCATAAGAGGACCTCGTCGGCGTGCTGACGTCAGTTCCACCCATTTTTTCCGTGCCACCGAGGAAACAGGGGACCGAGACATTTTCACATGTTTACATAGTATAATAAATATATATATATTCACTGAAAAACCATAGGTTTCAGGCACGTTATAGTTAGAAATTAGCATTTAAAAAACCTTAGAAATTCACTGAAAAAATTGTTAGAAATTAGCATTTAAAAAACCTTAGAAATTAACTGAAAATACCATAGGTTTCAGGGGCGTTATAGTTAGTTGGACATTTCACTCGTACAAAACCATAGAAATTCCCCCGTTATAGTTAGTTCAGTTAACTATAACTCGCGCGCACCAGCAATGCACTGCTGATGACGTCACATATTACATCACTCATGACATGGTCAGTGACGTCACTCATGACATCACTGATGACATCTCAAATGACATCACTGATGACATCACTGATGACATCATCCAGTGAATGTGTGTTTTTCTGAAAATTAAATATGTTTTATATATGTATATCTCAAGGTCGATGGAAGAATAAATGGGTATATAAGTGTCTAAATGGATGATTTTTTTTGTAAAATTGATTGTATAACTGACTAAGTGTGTCTTAGTGAATACATGGGTTAGTGAGTAATGTTTAAATATGAAAATATCTGTATCAGTCGCTCACTTTGAGTATAAGTGGCTGCATGGGTTGGTGAGTAGCTACATGAGTGTCTATATGGGTTATTAGTTGGTTTTTTGAGTATCAGTATGAGTGTCTGAGTGTCTGTATGGTTCGGTGGGGGTATTACTTAGTGCATAGATGCATGAATGAGTGACTCACTGTTTGTATGTGTTGAAGACAGCATGTGTGCAGGACTGTATAGGTGGATGAGTATGTGTATGGGTGTGTTAGTGAGTGAATGACTGTCTCAATAGTGTCTTTATGAGTAACTACATATGTTTTAAACTAGTATATGTGAGTATTGGTGTATATAAGTGAGTATATGTGAGAGTGAGAGATTGGAAGAGTTCCTGTACAAATAAGTAGGTGTTTCTATAAGTGATTGTTTAAGAGAGTAAGTATGTGTAAGTTTCTGTAGAAGTAAGTGTGGTAGTGTGTGTATAACTGTATATGCAAGTAAATGGATGTTTGATACTTTTTTGCATGTGTGACTATGTGTGTGAGTAACTCTATGGATGAGTGGCGGTGTGTAACAGGATGTATAGGTGTATGAGTACATATGATGAGTGAGTACATGTATGAGTGACTGTATAGGGACTGTTGGTGAATGAGTGGATGTGTGTGTAGATCTTGGAATTACTGAATAGGTGTGTTGTCACTGGTATTGGTATGTCCATTGTTTTGAAAATGTTAGTTTGTATTTTTGAGTGTGTGTATCAAAGGTTATATTAGGGTGAGAGGAGGTCTGCCATTCTATCACAAGGATGATGTCATCAGTGATGTCATTTGAGATGTCATCAGTGATGTCATGAGTGATGTCACTGACCATGTCATGAGTGATGTAATATGTGACGTCATCAGCAGTGCATTGCGGGCGCGCGAGTTATAGTTAGCTGAACTAACTATAACGGGGGAATTTCTATGGTTTTGTACGAGTGAAATGTCCAACTAACTATAACGCCCCTGAAACCTATGGTTTTTTCAGTGAATATATATATATATATATACACATATATATATATTCATACATATATATACACACATGTGTATATATATATATACACACACACACACATGTATATATATATATATATATATATATATATATATACATATTTTTATATATGTATATATATATACATGTATGTATATGTATGTTGAGTAAATCAATCCGTCGCGCTGCGCTTCCCTGTGCAGAATTGAGCACAGACCACTAATGATGAGCCACAAACTTTTATTGAATTTTCATGTTCGCCATTACGCGTTTCGCCCGCAGCTGCGGCCTTGATCACATGAACGCGGAGGCGCCATTTTTTGGGATTAAATGTTCAAAGTCAGCACAAACATAAACAAAATACTGTTACCTTATCATATTGTCACACTGAAAACCCACTAAGTTATCTAAATTCTGTTATTACTATGGTTGTTTTAAATCCATATTTGTTGTGCAACCATGTGTAATTTTCCTTACATCTAGTGCGATTGGTAATAATAATCTAGTGAGAACTCTTTGTTGGTGTGGTATACAGCTTATAAAACTCATTGTGAGTGACTGTTATTTTGCCGACCCTTAATATTTCAGGCAGTCAATACAAAATGTTAGACTAATACAATAATGTTGCATTTATACATATCTGTACAGCTGTTGCTAACCGCAGATTAATATTGTTGTACAAATACAATGCTGGGAGGATAGAAGCCATACCGTTATATTCAAGTAAATAAAATCATAAAACATTATAGAAAATTATGCTAATCTTCTTCACTGTTGAGACCCTTTTGGAATTTATAATCAAGATTTAATATATACACGCTTTCCAATTTTCTCAAAGCTTTCACCCGATCACCACCCCTTTTGTTATATGGCACTGTGTCAATGACAAACTACGTCATCTGTGAGACATTACTCTGATGAATTTTGGCAAAGTGCAGGGCCACTGGGTATGACATATCAATGTTCTTGATTGCACGCATGTGTTGCAGTATTCGCTTGTGAACTTGCAACACTGTGCTGCCCACATATCTTAAATTTCAGCATGTGAGAACATATACGGCATAGTCACTTTTGCAATTGAAAATGCCTTTGATTTGAATGGGTGTGTCTTTGAAAGGTGAAACATATTCCTTAGTATTTATTACAATGGAACATGCCCTGCACTTGAGACATTTAAAGAACCCATTTCTCCCTGTTAACTAACCCTGGGCAAAGCACTACGCTACGCTCGCGTAGTTTGCGAAGTTTGCGCTACTTCGCACAACGCGAATTGCACGTAGCACAGTGCAAACACACGTAGCGTAGCGTAGTGGTCATTTTTTGCTTGCTCGCGGTCCTCAACGTCAAATTGGCGACCGCGAGCAAGCAAAATGACATCCCGGCGAGACTTTTTCTCGTTCGCGATCAGCAACATCAAGTTGCCGATCGCGAGCGTGAAAATAAACCTCCCGGCGAGATTCTCAACGCGGGGAGGTCAGGTTTCTCATTGCGAGTGGTCGCGTATGCTCGCGACCGCTCGCGATGAGAAACTACCAGTCCGCGTTGAGAAGCTGCCGCTCGAGTAAAAATCTACTCGAGCGGCAGTAAAAGACAGCTCGCACTGTGCAAGATGCCGTTTTCAATGATTGCACAGTGCGGACAAGCATCCGGCACTGTGCAATCATTGCGAACAGTGCACTACGCAGTTCGCGTAGTGCTACGCGTAGTGCGAACTGCACTTTGCGTAGCTTCGCGTAGCGCTACTTCGCGAACTACGCCCAGGCTTACTGTTAACCAACTAGTGGTTTGGCTGGTCTCTGGGCTAGATCTCACTAAGCTGTCCCTCATTGCGCTGGCTCTCTGGTACGTGACTTGTGGCTTTTTTGGGACTAATGCCCCAATTATGGAATTGGAGTGAATTAAGTTTCAGTTTTTCCTAACAACCTTGGCTAGTTCTTTATTTTGGTTGTTGTATGTGGCCATAAGCCTGACTGAACCAGACAGTTCGGATTTTTTAGAGGAGCTAAACAAAATGTGTTCTCTGGTCATCTTGTTGACCTTATCCAATGCAGTTTTGATCGTTTTCATGTCATATCCCCTTTGCCTGAATCTATTTACTGTGTCTGGTTGGCAAGATATTATGTCTTGGGGTAGGCTGCAATTCTTTTTGGCCCGTATTAGCTCGCCATTTGGAATGCTTGCAAAGAGATGTTTGGGGTGAAATCTAGATGCGTGCAAAAGCGAATTCCCACTGTGCTCTTCCTAAATAGTTTGGTCTCTAGTTTGGCAAGTGAAAAGAACACCTCGAGATCTAAAAAGTGTATCATGGTAGGACTAACTTCACCTGAGAATTCTAGGTTCAAGCTATTCACATTGATGTTTTTAATGAGATCCTTGGCACTTTGCTCTGTCCCCCTCCAAATCACAACAAGCATTGGTATAGCCAATAGGTCTCGCCTTTGGGACCTTATAAGTGTTTGGTTATCCAGCACAATATCCTTGGTGCAACAACATCAACTGTTGCATGGCTAAACACTTATAAGGTCCCAAAGGCGAGACCTATTGGCTATGCCAATGCTTGTTTAATGTTGTCATTTTGGGAATCCACATGAATCTGAAAAACAAAATACTGAACACATTAATAGAATTTTGTGAAATTTGAATGTCTCAACGTTCACATTTTCTTCATGGTGCCTCCGCCAAAAAAACTTGATTTGTGAAGAAAATAATGATATCAGAAATATTTGTAAGATCCTGTCATTGGGTTACAAAAATGATATATAAATCAGACAGCCCTTGATTTGTGATGATAAAGTAGCTGAGTTGGTTAATGCCCTGTCTTTAGGTGACTAAGCTGAATGTAGTTGATGATCGGCTCAGTCTTAGCATCGATTGAAGGCGAAAAGCATGAGTAAAGTATGGTATTATTGGCACCAGGTGAGGTGGTAATTGCTGTACACAGTATGCAGATGTGACAGAAACACTTAGCTATAATGTAAGCCCGATTCTAAAAGAAAGTTGTTAGTCTGCAAGTGCAGGTTGACGAACTTCCATGTCCTATAAAATGTTAAAAGCTTGTACAATACATGGAGGGAAAGTAACAATTTAGAAATATCTATTCCAGCAGGTGTGTGAATAGTGAATAACTCTTAGGGGTGGGGGAAGCACATCAAGGAAAGAAGGGTGAAGGGGTTGGTGCTGAGATGGCGGGACCCATATGCTGGGAAGTGCATGATATTGGAAGCACTTTATGTACATTGTGACGATGCTTACGATGCTGCAGCCGGCACCGAACACCTTGAGCTGTTTCACACGAGTGGAGATGGTCTGCCCCCAGAAGAAGAATTCTAACATTACAGCGCTCTCTCTCTCTCTCTCTCTCTCTCTCTCCCCCTCCCCACATACACCACTAGAAGTTTCTTTCTAAGCAACGCCATAATTACATTTTCTAAAATTCTCCAGTAAAAGTGTAGAAAACAAACTTGGACAGCCACTGTGATCTTGGGCAAACCGGCCAAACCCCTTTAGCTTCCAGTGCTTGCTTCCCTTATCGGCTAAATGGAGAGTGCTTAAAAACAAGTTGAAGGGATAAGCGCTATGTGCACAACAGGAGGCTCGTGTCTGCGTCCAGACCGATTCGCAAAATCATTTATGAGCACAGGGGGCACAGTAGTACAGACAGGAGGACGCTTACGTTCTCGTACATGCCTTTGTGAATAGGCGAATGCCCTATTAGTAAAAGTGCAAGAGGGCACAATCCTTTTAAATTGTACGAACAGCATATAGATATTTCAATTTCATTCCCATTTTAGACGTTTTAGGAGCAATTCACAATGACCGGGCTGTAGGAGCTCTCTTGTACGTACGCTTACACACTTGTGACTAGTCCTCCTATATGCGGGCCTACTGCATCGGCGGGCGAACATACTGACAGCGGTAAGACTGTAGACTAAGGAGCCATTTCTCAAAGTGTGTGACCATTGCAAATTCAGTAGATCGTCTCCTCTTATTCCCGGAGCGGACACAATCGGGAGTGCCAAGAGGCAGAACTAAAAGAAACTACAGTGGAAACCAACTTAGATACGGCAAGGTGAAGAAATGCTTTTTCAAGCGCACACGCTGCATTTAGATGCTCCCGTGCCAGTTACCTTGCCGTTGGCGACCTCTGTTCTTCCTCCAAGACGGCGTTTGTGACTAGGTGGCACTGGCCCCGCTGCTCCTGCTTAGTGTGGGGGGCGGGGAGACGAGGTATCCGGTGAGTCTGGGACAGCGCGCCTGCTTCTATGAAAGTGAAAGCGGGTACGGCACGAGATAATTAAAAAAACATATGGCCCCTGCGTGCATGTAGACGCTGAGGGGGGAGGGGTGGGGGGAGTGCGGCCGAGAGCACACACAGCGTTTCCCTTGCGGGAGCGAGCAGGGGCACCATCTGTTTGCAAGATAATTACAAACAGATGTCGCCAAAGCTTGCTCCCGCAAGGGAAACGGTAAACGTGCACGCGTTGGCATTGAAAGCAATGCAAAGCGTGCACGTTTTTGGGTGAAAAAGCGAATCGATTCCAAGAGGTCTCCTCCTATGCAGCGCATGCGCACTGCGTAGGCGAGACCTAAAAAGGTCATTGATATAACGCAACCAGACGACCCCATTTTCATCCTATGTGGTGGAGAGATCCACTTTGAGCACCCACTCTTCCCACCAGCCCATGTGTAAACACGTGTAGCTAGGGGAGAAGCAGGCACCCATTGTGGTCCCCCATATCTGATTGTGCATGCAATTATCAAACAGAAAAAAGTTGTTAAATAAACATTCCCTAATCATGCTAATAATCATCTGGCTATGTTTGTGTAGTGAAAGTGGCCTGTTGCTTAAGTAGTCTTCAATGGCTCTCAATCCGTCAGAATGTGAATACTCGTATATAAAGATGAAACATCTAGGGGCATTAGTATAAAGTTTTCCTCCCATGGCATGTCAAAGATAATTTTGAGGAATTCTCCAGTGTCTTTGATAAACAATGGTAGACTTTGGACGTAGGGCTGTAGGAAAGAGTCAATGTATTTAGGCATATTTTCATGAAGCCCTCCAATGGTAGATATGATGGTCGTCCTGGTGGTTTTATAGGCTCCCTGTGGATTTTAAGGATCACATGTAATACAGGCATCCGAGAATGATCATTGAGCAGGAAGTTGTATTCCTCTTGTGTTAGTAGCCCGACATTACGCCATAAAGGGGCACATGCATCAAGCTAGGCAATTGCGATTCCTTAATAGCTATTATTAAGGAATTGCTATTAAGGAATCGCAATTGCCTATGCATGTAGAAATCGCTTAATGAATAGCGATTCCTAATCATTCCTCAATTGCTACTCGCAAATTGCGAGTCGCAATTAAGGAATACCTACCCATTCATTCCTATGGGCCAGGAGGCCCATAGGAATGAATGGGAAGATATTCACTATTAGCGATTCGCTATTAAAGAATGGCTAATAGCGGGAGCTATTTCAAGGGTGCCAAGGTGTCAAAAGGACACCCTGTTGCACCCCTGAAATCTGCATATGAGTACATCATGCACACACACATGCCCCAAGGGCATGTGTGTGTGTAAAATGGAAGTTTGAAAAATGAACTTTAGTGCATTTTTCAAAGTTTTTGCAATTTACCATGCAGTTTAACTTCATGGTAATTTGTCTCCCCTATTAGCGAAATCGCGAATTTTTTAACTTTGATGCATTGCATTTAAGGAATCTCAATTTGTGATTCCTTAAATGCAATTGCAATTTAAGGAATAGCAATTTTGCGATTCCTTAAATTGCGTATTTCTGCATTTGGGATGATGCATCCCAAATGCAGAAATATTGGTCATAAACGGGCAGATTCTCAGAATCTGCCCGTTTGCAACCAGTATTTCGGTTGATGCATGTGCCAGAAAGTGAGTTGTTATTTCATATGAATTTTAACTTGGACCCATTCTTCCTTTTTGACCCTGATGTAGCAGTCATTATCCTACAACTGATGTTGGACTTCCTCTTTATATGCCTCGACCGGCCAGAGAACATTATTTCCTCCCTTGTCTTAGTTGGTTATACAATGTTGTGTTGACTTTTTAACTTTTTAATCAATGCATAGTATCGACGATTTCTTATGTCTTTTGTTACTCGTGATGCCCATTTGTTTCATCTCTTTGATAAGAATATCACTAAATTCATTTATGGCATCTTGGGTGTAATGCTTCCTCATGCTTTTTCAAATGTTCTGCAAACGTTCTGCAGCTTCAGATTTAAATTTCTCAATGACCTCCTTCTGAGGGTGTTTGCTAAATGTGGCCTCAAGCTCATCTATTTATTGTCATAACTGGGTACAGTCAATATCTGCATACTTGACCAAAATGCGAATTAGCCTCGTAGACGCTTCGAAATTACTTTCTGCCCATTCACGTAACATGTCTGGATTGGGATTTTCAAAGCTCCATGCCAAAAGAATCCGTAGGCCTTGAGGTATGCACCTCAATTCCAAATATTTGGTGAGAGATTTGTGTTCACACCACTTTGTTTGTTCAGTATATATATATATATATATATATATATATATGTACACACACATTTTTTAAAAATTTCTCCCATAAATGCAACTGTTAATCTGGTTTTTGTCCACTACAACCGCCGATGCAGCAACTACTGTTGAGACTTGGTCATCGAACAGTTTTTATGGCGCTGCCTCCCACAGCATTTCGGGAGACATGATATATATATATATAGTATATATATATATATATATATTTTCTTTTATTTCAATAAGTGCCACAGTTCTTTCTAGGTAATTTCGAGGAAGTAACGCCTTACGTTGTAAAATCTTTAAAAAAACTTTTCCCTAACTCCTCGGAGTTTGCTAAACTGCCTCATTTCTTCCTATACATTACAAAAAGAGTATTAAGCTGTAGTTCACCTTAAAACACAGAACAAAGACAAAGTGTGCTCTAAACAATATGGCTGACTGTTTATTTTACTTATTTCAAGGAATAATCCCCATCAATAAGACATAAAATCACACATATACACATCCTAGATGAGAATAAAATAATGAAAAGTAAAAATGATAAAATACATCATTCATCCATATCTTATGATATAATGAAATCTTGATAAAAACATATACTCATAACTGCTATAAAATCATGTTTGTATAATTTTGCTTCTTTCATGCCATGCAAACAATAAGTATCTGGACACAGAGTATATAACCCACTCTGTAGTTTCTGATCCTAATATCCAAGTCACATCCTTTAAATGATCTATAGAAAAAATAAGGCATATTGGAATTATCCAAGTCTTCCTCAACTTACAGTAAAGAGGACAGAAAAACAGAAAGTGCTCAACCGACTTGGTATTTACCTTACAGACAGGACAGGTGGGAGAGACAGAACACTTTCGCCACCTGCTTCTGAGATGGTTCAAGGGCAGAATACCCCATATCTAAACTTTTAAAAATTTGATCTCGCTTGAGGTGATTTGATATGATCTAAAAACATCTAGAAACCCATATTGCATTAAAAGTTTAGAAATCTTTCAGTCTGGGAGCCAATATATGCTTTAGACTGCCAGCTCTCATCGATGACCCTCCAATATATTAGCTTTAGCTGGTCTAACATTTCTTTAGTAATCATCTCAAGGTTATCCCAGGCTGAATGTAGTCCTAGCTTGTACATCCAGAACTTAATATATCTATACCATGGTAATACAGCAGAGTACTTCTGATCTTTCACCTCTAAGAACCATTGGCGCAGGGGAATTGAACATTTGCTTGTCCAAACCCTTCACCAATAAATCAATGGTTTGAAGGCTGCTACATGTGATACGTTCTTTAGTCCCAGGTCTAAATGCATTGGGATAAGTGGAGTGCTCTGTGGCAGCATAAACACAGCTCGCATACATATACTCTCCATTTTCTCTAGTCCCCTACACCCAATATGTCTGCTCCATACAGGGCCGCGCCAAGCCTTCACGCGGTATATTTCAAATACTGATGTAATCAGTGGGAATTCAGAATTATTTAATTTCTTCACGACCGTTGATTCAGCATGTTGCAGGGTCAACTTACTCGTGGCTATTTGAGGAGCCCATTATAATGAGCTGCTGATCTTCACATCCAGATAATCAAAGTCCTTGACCTGCTCTAAGTTTGAAGAGATCAGCTTCATTTTCCCTCTAAATGACCTATGAGGGCAATAGGTCATGAATTTGGTTTCAGAAGCATTATTTTCCAGGCCATACTCTTTGCAGGAGATCGAGAACCAATTCATTAGGTTCTACAGTCCCATTGGTATTTTCAAAATTAATAACATGTCATCATCAAAAGGAAGGACAGGGCTTCTTTGATTTACAAATTTCAGGGGGGTCGCCATACAATGTATCAATTAGCCCATTTGTCTAGTGTGTAAATAGGGTCGGCGCTTAGACACACCCCAGGCAAACACCCCTATTAACATGTTTGCACTCACTTAGTTCACCCTTTCTGCCCATCTTACTTGGCAAAATTGCTACTATATAGGCATATTATTATGTGTAACAAATTTACCGGTAGCCCCATGCCCTTAAGTGCTGCCCACACTTTCTATTGGGGAATCAAATGAAATGCTGCTCTCAGGTCAACAAATGCTACATACAGGTGACCCTTAGGCAATGCAATAGTTTTCCAGTGAATTAGAATACAACAAAAAACTTGATCTATGTTGCTTGTGTTTGACCTGACGCCTGCCTGAAGGTGTGACAAAACTTCCATTCTCTTTCATCCAAATTTGTATCTTTTCCAAGAGCTGCCTACTAAATATTTTTTGTGCGTCATCAATTGGACTGATGGGCCTATAGTTGGCTGGGTTATCTTTGTCACCATTTTTGTGAATTGCAATGATTTCGGCACTCCTCCAGGTTTTCAGTATCTCAGCCTCCCTTGCTATGGAGTTAGATATCAGTGTCAGTATGTAGCCCTAAACAATTGGTTCGGAACAATAAATATCTCAGGGTATTTTGTCTAATCCTGGGACTTTCCCTTTTTTTTGTACTGTCTAGGGTCATTAGCGTCTCTTCCATTGTAAAGGCAATTCGGGAACTTCTCTGACCTGGGTTGTAGTTGTATGATTCTCTGTGTCAGCAAAGCCCACCTCTTTATCCTGATTGGAGTATAGTTGGCTAAAGTATTGTACCCACATATGGGGGTGTATGTGAAAATCTTCATCTATTCCAGGGAGTTTTGTGCCATTAGCTAGTAAATGCTAGAATGTCCTACCATCTTTCAATGAAGCTGCTCTAGCTAAATTGTGCCATAGCTTTTCCTCCCATTCCTTCTTTACCCTTGTTTGCTCATTCTTATAATGTTTCCTCCCTTCAAAAATATTGGCTCTGTTACCACTTTTTATAGCGGCTATCAAATTATGTCTGGCCTTTCTGCAGTGTATATCATACATTTTTGCCTTCAGATCTTTATAGAAGTGAACGCTGATTGATTTTAGGAGTTCTTTAAAAATGGACAATGTATTGTATTGTATTGTAATTGCATTTGCATAGCCCTTACTACCCCTGACGAGGCGTCAAAGCGCTTTTCGGCGAGTAGCACGCTACTCCGGGACCCATAGAGGATTAGTGTTGAATTAGTATAGTGAAACATGCAAGTAAATTTTTAGTGGTGGATATGTTAGTCAGTTATTTGGATTCGGAAGGATAGCAGAAGGATAGAAGAGGAAAAAAGGTTTGAATTTATATAGCGCTTCTTACTCCTGATGGGGTTTAAAGGGCTTTTTTTTTTTTGGGTGAGTAGCACGCTACTCCGGAAACCGATAAAGGATTAGTGGTGAATTAGTATGGTGAAATATGAAAGTAATTTGAGTGGTGGATATTAGTCAGTTATTTGGAGTGAGAAGGATAGCGGAGGGATAGAAGGGAAAGAAAGGTTTGCATTCATATAGTGCCTGTTACCGCTGATGGGGTGTTGAAGCGCTTTTCTGGCGAGTAGCACGCTACTCTGGAACCCATAAAGGATTAGTGGTGAATTAGTATAGTGGAATATGGAATTAGAGAAGTGAACATGTTAGTCTGTTATTTTTATTGAAAGGGATAGTGGAGGGATAGAAGAGTGAAGGATTTCTTTTTTTAGGTCATAGCAATAGGAGGAGGCTTTTGGATGAGTAAAAAGGGTTTTTGGAGGGGAAGAGTCAGAGGGAAGAGTTTAGAAAGGTTTGTTTTGGGGGATCGGTATAGTAAAAGAGGTGTCAGACGATGCAAGGAGGGGTAGAGTAGGAGAGAGTCAAGAAAGGGTTATTTTGGGGAACATAGTAGTGGTATGGGGTTTGGGATAAATGAGAGAGTGGGTGTAGAGGATATAATGATAGATGTATAGGCTGAGAAATAGGGTTGTGCATTGGAAATGCTAAATTAGAAGAAAGTGATAAATATATAGATCCATAAGTACACTGAAAGTATATAGATGCATAAAGGAGGTATGTATACGCAGATTAAAGATATTGATAGAGGTACAGGATGAGAAATAGGGTAGTGCATTGGATATGCTTTTTCAGGAGAAAGGTAACAGACACACAGATCAAAGTACATGGAGATACATAGATGCACAATGGAAGCAAGTACATGTAGACCAAAGATGTTTTTTTAATATTTCATAACAACATAATTATTCTACATGTTTATACAAAGCAATACACAAAGATAGGTACATATATATAGTGAAAATAAATGCTTATATATAGAGGGACACATACATAGGGTGGGTATTAATGAATGGGAAAATGGGCAGCATTTCTGGCCCAGGTCCCGACCAGTCTCAAACAGGCTCAAACAGGCACTCACCCTTGTCCTCTCCACCCTTAGCCTTGATGCCCGGGCTGAGACGCCCTAAGCCTCGGACGTTTATAGCCCTAGTAGTCAGGTGACCCCTTCAGCCAATGGGAAGCTTAGCCCTAACCCTATCCAATCACAACACTAGCCCTAAAATCTAGAAACAATAGGAGACGAGGACCTTAAAGCCAATCTCAGCCCTAGTCCAAGCACCCAATAACTTTCAAAAACCCTGAACTCTACGTCCAATAGAGGCCCTAGCCCTACCAGTAGTCCCAACCCAAGTCCAAGCAACCAATGGCACAGGAAGCCCTAGTCCCTACTTCCAATAGAAAGCCTAACCCTACTCTTAGTACCACACCTAGTCCAGCAACCAGTCACACCAAAAGCCCTAATCGCAACTTCCAATTAAAGGCCTAACCCTAGCCATAATCCCACCCCAGTCCCAAAAACCAATAACACAGGAAGCCCTAGTCCCTACTTCCAATAGAAATCCTAACCCTAGCGCTAGTCCCAACCCTACATTGATTGAATCACAGACCCAGAAACCAATCAGAACCCTCAAATACCCAACCAATGAGGACACTAACCCTAATCCAATAGAAACATCAGATACAACCTCCAATCAGTGTATACATGTACCTACCACTAGCAGACTATATAAGGTCCCAGCAACCTCAGACAAGGTTTGCTGGCCAGGGAGTTGGGAGCTGCTTCTCTTGTTCAGAATCTCCTAGGAGACAGACAGGCTCAATCCACACTTTGGACTTCTGCAGGTAAAGGGCTAACTTGTCCTCTGAAAATAGTGTTTGTATAAAAATTTTATCCCTCTCCTGGACAAAAAACGAAGTGCACAGTCCCTATTAAACACAGTTTAAACAGCACACAGAAGATCACTGCTGCCCAGAGCACACTCTGATGTAGAATATCCCTGTTGCTGGGGGAGGGATGGGGGGGGGGGGGGAGAGGAGCTGGTTTCACTGACTTGTTAACCTAAAATGGTGGCTGGGGGTGCACTGTTTAACATACAGGTCTTAGCACAGAGACAAGGGGAAATTTGGAGGGAAAACTGATAGTCACCGGGAATGAGAGGGAAAAACTACAGAGATTTAGGACTGCAAATCCCACAATTCAATACGTTAAATGGAAGCAATCATGGGCAGGAAAACCACAAGTTTGAACACAAAACAGGTAATTAAATATGCAATCACGGGCAGGTTAAAACTACAATTTTAAACTGTAACAACCACAGGCAAAGACAGTAATCACAGATAGGGAAAATCGTTCGTTTAACTCTTTTAGGAAAGAGACAGCACTAGTCTGCCTCCTTACCACTTCCTGGACTCTGCTCACTGCAATCTGGGGCACAGGTAGGCTGCAACTCACAAGATGGAGGAGAGTGATTTAGGGTGCACCCAGCAAAGCCTTAAGGGGCATGGGCAGGTGTGAGGGGAGGGCTCAGAGTTGCCTGGGAGCTGAATAGCCAATTCCCAGTCCTAGGTCTGCTGGCCTGGGGGTGGGGACTGGGACTGGGGAGCTGCTTTTCTTGTTCAGAATCTCCTAGGAGACAGACAGGCTCAATCCACACTTTGGACTTCTGCAAGTAAAGGGCTAACTTGTCCTCTGAAAATAGTGTTTGTATAAAACTTTACTCCCTCTCCTGGACAAAAACGTAGTGCACAGTCCCTATTAAACACAGTTTAAACAGCACACAGAAGATCACTGCTGCCTCAGAGCACACTCTGATGTAGAATATCCCTGTTGCTGGGGGGGAGGAGGAGGCTGGTTTCACTGACTTGTTAACACAAAATGGTGGCTGGGGGTGCACTGTTTAACATACAGGTCTTTGCACAGAGACAAGGGGAAATTTGGAGGGAAAACTGATAGTCACCGGGAATGAGAGGGAAAAACTACAGAGATTTAGGACTGCAAATCCCACAATTCAACACGTTAAATGGAAGCAATCATGGGCAGGAAAAACCACAAGTTTGAACACAAAACAGGTAATTAAATATGCAATCATGGGCAGGTTAAAACTACAATTTTAAACTGTAACAACCACAGGCAAAGACAGTAATCAAAGATAGGGAAAATAGTTTTTTAACTCTTTTAGGAAAGAGACAGCACTAGTCTGCCTCCTTACCACTTCCTGGACTCTGCTTACTGCAATCTGGGGCACAGTTAGGCTGCAACTCACAAGATGGAGAAGAATGATTTGGGGTGCACCCAGCAAAGCCTTAAGGGGCCTGGGCAGGTGTGAGGGGAGGGCTCAGAGTTGCCTGGGAGCTGAATAGCCAATCCCCAGTCCTAGGTCTGCTGGCCTGGGGGTGGGGACTGGGACTGGGTAGCTGCTTCTTTTGTTCAGAATCTCCTAGGAGACAGACAGGCTCAATCCACACTTTGGACTTCTGCAGGTAAAGGGCTAACTTGTCCTCTGAAAATAGTGTTTTTATAAAACTTTACTCCCTCTCCTGGACAAAAAACGAAGTGCACAGTCTCTATTAAACACAGTTTAAACAGCACACAGAAGATCACTGCTGCCTCAGAGCACTCTCTGATGTAGAATATCCCTGTTGCTGGGGAGGGGTATGGTTTCACTGACTTGTTAACACAAAATGGTGGCTGGGGGTGCACTGTTTAACATACAGGTCTTAGCACAGAGACAAGGGGACATTTGGAGGGAAAACTGATAGTCACTGGGAATGAGAGGGAAAAACTACAGAGATTTAGGACTGCAAATCCCACAATTCAACATGTTAAATGGAAGCAATCATGGGCAGGAAAAGCCACAAGTTTGAACACAAAACAGGTAATTAAATATGCAATAACGGGCAGGTTAAAACTACAATTTTAAACTGTAACAACCACAGGCAAAGACAGTAATCACAGATAGGGAAAATCGTTTTTTTAACTCTTTTAGGAAAGAGACAGCACTAGTCTGCCTCCTTACCACTTCCTGGACTCTGCTCACTGCAATCTGGGGCACAGGTAGGCTGCAACTCACAAGATGGAGGAGATAATTGTCACTTGTCTCATTATTAAATGAGCATAAAGCAGAAGCTACTGCAGAATAAATATGGGCCAGTGTATTCTTGTCAGAATGTATGATAGGCCACTTAACCTGCCTCTTATTGTTAGAGTAGAAAATGGGGTGTCAGCTTACTCAGGCTTTTAATTGGAGTTCAATAAAGAGATATTTCTCAGTTCCAATGATTGAGGATCACGGTCGCTGTCCTATCTTTCCATGACCTTCACCTCTTAAAGGTGTGACTGACCTCCAAATCAGATGGCGTGCGACCATTACATGCACATATGCATTGCTACCTTTGACATTTTATGTAGGGGTGGGATTAACAGACTGGGAAACCTCTCTCCTCATCCTCCTTTGTAAAGCTTTGGATTACTTCTATGGGTTCAAAGGCCGCATTAAGATCCTCGGCCAAAATTAGATGGTTCTTACTGTTAGAATCTTCTAAAAGCAGTTCGGGCTCGAGAAGAGATTACATGTATTTATTAGTCTAATTATAAATATACCACATATCTGATTAATATCTAGCCCCAACAAATTAGTAGATTTAGAATTAAGCTGTCTTATTCTGTGGGCTAGCGAGATCTTTATCCATGTCTTGCAGGTCATGGCTTTGCTTCTAAGTTATAATTTATGTAACCCAATCTATATAATGTCTGCAGGGCCCAGATTTCTTGAAACTAACAGAAATCATGTAAATTCTCCCCAGTCTGGGTCATTCAGTTTGGATTTTAGACCTGCAATATTCCATGATAGCAACTTAATCCCTGGGGTGACAGCCCTTGTCTGTGAAGTAGGGGGGGAAGAGCTTAAGTCCACCCCTTGTCTGCCTTTGTTGGTACGTGCTTGCATGACTGATTTCTCCATAGGGAAAATAAATTGATTGGGCATGTCAAAAGTGGTTTCCCTCTTTGATGTTAATGATAGGGACCTTTCCTCATGTCAGTCGATCTCCTCACGATCTACTGCTGAGTTTAACTCAGTTCTTTTATGGCATGTCTCTCTTTTGTCGTCGTTATGAGGATCATCCCTTTCTCCTGGGACCGGTTTCGGGGTATCACCCCTCATCAGCCAGGCTAGCCTGAATCAATTCTACCCAGATATGTGACTGGAAGTGAGTATTTGAAAAGTTTCTGCACTCTGTCCATCATCTTGTTGTGTTACTATGTTCGCCCTAAGTGACCAGGGTATGCCCAGACGTGGGTCCCTTATCAGCTGTGCCACTGGATTCTAGCTAGCCTGGCTGATGAGGGGTGATACCACCAAACTGGTCCCAGTATGCTTGTTTGTGGTCCAGGGAGGACCTGGCCTGGCACTTCGGGCTGGGCTGTTCCCAGGGGAGGCAGGGTCAGGACTGATTTGCATATGGCTTGGACCAAATTGGGGTGGCATGGTGAGCAAAAGAACGATGGATTTAACCCAGATCTGTGACTGGGGTTGAGTGGTTGAAAAGTTTCAGCACTCTGTCCAACATCTTGTTGAGTTGCTATAGCCATTGTAATCGTGCCTTCAGCTTAACTGAAGAATTAAGGGTATTCGGGCAAAATATCTGAATAAAAATATCGGGATGCAGAAAAATTGGAAAATAAATATTGGGATACACAAATATGATGCTCAAATATGGTTGACAATAATATCATTTTTTTTAAATAGTATAATGTTTATTGACATTTCCAAAGATACAATAACAACTTTGGTTGAACATACCGTATCACAGTTTCAATTGCAAGCGAATCGTAAGATAAACCCCTACCACCTCAACCCCAACCCATCACAGGCTCTGACCATTTTATGCAAAGTCAAAATTCAAAGTCCATACAGTATTTTATCAGTGGTATTTTACAGTGGAGTAAAGATCTTCATTGGTAACATAGCATAGAAACGAACTATAGGACTTGAGCGTCCCCCTACAGTAGGTACCCCTATCATGTCTGCTCTTCAATCTCGGCTTCCCCTTGACCTATGGGGGTAGCTTGTCTGGTGGTGTCAGCACTCTGAGAGCATTACCACCCACGCCCTCTTATCTTCCTCTAATTTTTCATCCCTGTGCATCTTTCTCATGTGACACCCTTTCAGAAGTTATCCATTCAGCCATATCTTTCAGCCAATCATCTATTTCCTACTGTTTTGGAGACAACCGTCCTATTACAATCTTACGTTTTGCTAGTGTCAGCCCCAGGATAACGAATCTTCTACTTAATTTCTTCTTCTTTCTAAAGGGGATATGTCCCAAAAATCAAGGGCCCAGCTATCTAGGAATTCCCTCACCCCGTGGCCGTATTCAGTTTTATCAGCACTGATTGCCACTAATGATCTATCTTATAATTACTGGCAATCAGTGCTGATGTTCTGGCAGCTCCAGAGTTAATGCAGGAAATCTGCAGCCCGCCGTTCACAATGGGGGCATTCTGCTGAACGCTCCGGGTTTATGGCGTTTAATCTACTGGGCGCAAGGTACACCTGGTGAATCACAATTTGTTGCAACAGTTTGAACTGCGCATTTGTGGAAGTGGGTTTCACCCCCTCATGGATTTCCTCCCATGCTTTCGCCATAATGGGCGTCTCAAGATGTGCATCCCATTTATGTTGCACCGAGAGTTCAGCAATGGGAGCCGCCTCCCTCAGGGCCCTATATATATATATATGTGAGATTAATCTCTTGTCCCCTGCCATGGCCAACAGGACTTCCAGCGTCTGTGAGGTCTGTGGTGCCTCTGGGAACATCAGCAAATCTCATGCTCTGTAGCCACTATTTATGCGAATTGCAGAAATTGACCCGCACCGAGATGAAACACCTCAATGGTGTCTGTCAAGGTAATAAACGTATTATTAGGATAAAGATCACGCAGTGTCGCAGCCGCCTTCGCACCATTTCTGCACAGACAGAGATCGTTCTATATTTTTGAATGGGTGCAATGCCCAGATGCTCATGTCCAGTGCAAAAGGAACCCTCTTCAGTACAACTTTAACCGCTCGCTCCCATGCCCCACAGACCATTCGAACAACATACAGAAGGTTTTCTGGGGGTATTTGCCCCATCATCAAAATCTCTGGCAGTGGATACCCACTAGAATATAATTTTTTAGGTAAATAATGTCGTTTCTAATACTATTGATGTTTTTAATATCGTTTTCAATAATATAGTGGTAAAAAATATCTTTTTTTAATTATTTGAATATGTTTTAGTTGATATGTTAATTTTATTTTTAGTATTGTTTATATAAAGGTAATTCTTTTTTAAAATATAGCTTGTAATTTTAAGTGATTTAGATGTTTTTATTTCATTTCTTATAGTAATCTATAGTGTTGTAGTGGGTTGTTGGATTTGTAAGGGGATAGGTTACTAAGTAAATTAAGGGCCTGATTATGAGTTTGGCAAATGGGATACTCCGTCACAAACATGATGGATATCTTCTCCACCAAATTACAGTTCCATAATATCCTATGGAACTTGTAATACAGCGGACGATATATCCCTCATGTTTGTGACGGAGTATCCTATCCACCAGACTCGTAATCAGGCTCTTAGTGATTATAAATTAACAATGAATTATTCATTATTAAATTGATTTCAATTATGTAATTTATGGAATGCTTATTTATTTTACTTAGATTTTAGTTGCTGGCTACTAGGTTTGTAAGGGTCTAGGGTGGAAAGTTAAGTAATAATGAATTACTGATTTAATATTTAATTTTTAATTAATTGTTTAATAAATTTTTAATTAGGCAAAATGTAGAATACAGAATTATTGTACTAATATTTTAGTTGCAGGATGGTAGTTTTGTAGGAGTATATGGTAGAAAGTTATTTAATTTTTTTATTATTTTTAATTATTATTTGTAATTTAATTTTTAATTTAATTTTTAATATTTAAATTATGGACTATTTAATTATTTTAGTTATAGTTTAGTTAGGGGCTGCTAGGTTTGTAGGGGTCTAGACTGGGAAGTTAATTAAGTAATAATTAACAATTAGTCATTAACTGTTAGTTAATTATTTAATTGATTTTAAATATATAAATTATGGAATACTTAAGGATGTGCATAAAGGGAGTTGCCATGTGCAGCAGGAGTTAGGTGAAGGTTCCCACCTTTGTCCAGACCCTGTGCACGACCCCTGCATGCAGCCAACCCCTGCTGTCCACGGCCTTTGGCTGGGCCCTGCACCAAACACCTCCATATCAGGCCAACCCCTGCTGCCTAGTCCTTTGTTCATGCGCCAGCGGTATTTCACTGCAGCGCTTACACCTATCTGTCCTGTGGGCAGCGAGACCTCCTCTGCTCATGTCCTTCAGCTGTGCATGTCCAACCTGCATTCTCTTCTCCTTTTTCTGTCACTTTTTCAGGTACGGCGGTACATGCAATGCACGCTTCCACCCCATGGTACTGCAGTACTGGGCAAGCTTCCCCAAGTATGCAAGAGAAAGCTTGCACAGTACTGCGGCACCATGGGGTGTATGCTTGTATTGTGACTCCCATTGGCGTATCGGGGTACCTCATGGGAGACCACATTGCGTCCCACAAGAGCAATGCACTACCTATGGCCTGAAATTTGTTTTTCTTTATTTTAAACTTTGTAGAGGCCCTTTTGAGTTTACCCCCTCCCCTACAAGTGCCTAGCGGTCAGTGTGTCCCTACCCTGACCCCTTATGCCCTTTTATGTAAAGTTTTTCAGGACACGTGGACTGAGTTTCCAAGTCCAATAATGGTAACCACCACATCCTCTTCACAGTTGTGGCCAGCCAATCAGGTTGTGAAGTCCCATAGGGAAGTGACCAGCCTCAATGGTCCGAAATGGCTGATGAGAGAAAAAAACTTTTGTTAATAGTGCAGGACTCCCCCCTGCCCCCCCCCTCACCCAGAACAAACATCCAGGAACATCCAACTTTTTCAGATTGTCAATCCCTTTATGCCCACCCAAACCCGTCATTAAATCACATAATGCATGCTTACGGACTAAAATTCAATATTTTTGCCAGATTTGGTACATTTCCGTTTAGTAATTTTTTCTGTATTGGAGACCAAATTTCCTATGGGAATTAACATGGGAAATCACAGTTTTGGAACCCCTCTTTCCTCTAGCTCTGCCTGACAGATTGGCAGAAACGTTGCATTAGAAGCTGAGGTGAATTAATTTTTTCAAAAACGTTTTGTTCAGATTTGTCAACTGATCAAAAGTTACTAACAAAAAAACACCCTTCCTATGGAAACTCTAGCCTAACTATAACCACAGTGGGTGACTGCCAGTCAGTAATATATCATACATATGAGTGTGTGTGTTTGACCAAAGAATCTTTTTATCCCATCAGCTATTTCGGTAGAGCAGATCCAAATATATATATCCACTGCACTAGAACACTCTGATTGGCTGGCTGCAATATTGGGAGAAAATGTTGTGCCCACCGTTACTAGATGCTTGGACTCATTCCCCATGTCCTGAAAGTGAAAAAGAAAAGCAACATAAGGAGGCAGAATGAGCACATTCTGACTCACAGGCGCATGTGCGTGGGGTCCCAAAGAGACACCCCCTTCGTTTCAAATTTAAAAACATACATTTTGCAGCTCCTGTGGCTGGAGCCTTTCCACAGACCCTGACTGCGGCTCCAAGACAAGCTTCACAGCCTTGTACTGCGAAATGGGGCAAAGCACACAGGCTGTTATCCTGTTCTTGGATTTGTGGCTCTGGTCCTGGAACCGTTGTTCCAGGACGGTTCCATGAAAGTTCCCATAAGCTAGCGGTACCAGGCTGAGAGGCTTATTTTAGGTACTTCGAATCAAATTTTGTATCTGTGGATCCATTAGGCAAATAAAAAACAGAAGGAAGGATTTTTTGTAGTCAAAGCCCTAGTGCTCACAGCTGAAGCCATGTGCAGCGGGAGCCTGCTGCCTGCTTAAGTCCGGGCCTAGCCAGGCCCTGTGCGCATGGGAAAAGGCCATGCGCAGCGGGAGTTGGGCAACTGTGGAGGAATGGGCGAAGGGACTGGCTGGGGTACAGCCATATGACAAGAGAGTGATGTCACTTATTTGCATGAGTGTAGAATGCAAAAAGATAGGCTTACGGTTAGTGTGACCATTGCTCACTTTGGTGTAGAATGTGTCTCAGATGACTGGGAGTTTGGACCTTTGGTTGGTGTGAGTACTAGTCAATCATCTATAAACCCATATGCTACTTTATTATGTGTGTCATGTGTTGGAGAAAGGTTTTGTAGTCTTGTCTGCAGTTTTATGTTTTGATAGGAGATGGGCTGCATGGATGAATCCTCATTTTTTTTTATGTTAAGCTATATCTGTTATGATGGCTTGTGTCAGCACACTCCCTTTTAGTCCTACTCAACGATCTAGTTGATGCTAGTCAAAGACAAGAAGAATGTGTCTTTTTTACAGCTGCCATTTTTATTCCACCTCTGAACAGGCTGAGGACCTGGCTCTGGGTTTCTAGTATGGGAGAGTCCTTAACTTTCTAGACTTTTCATAGTCCAGTCTTCCTCTTCTCAAGAACTGGGTACGTGGAAGATGGAGTTCTTCTCCAAGAGCCACTCACTGAGCAGGAGATCCTGGTGAATCAGTCACATCTGACAAGGCTGTGGCTTTACCTCTTTATGGAGATGGGTAACATTACCTTTTCTACCTCACCAAGTCCTAATGAGTCAGGTATCCACTGCAGGGGCAATTCACACTGTACCAGGTATATATCGTATCAATTGTTCCCATTTTACAACCACTTTTCATTGATATTTAGATATCAGAAAACTGCACTTAAAACATTACAGCATTCGCAGAATTAATTGAATCAAATGTAAACATATCAGTCATATACAGTTAGTATTTGCTTCCCTCCCACCCGAGGTTATATTTCTGATATTATGCTTCTTCCGGTCCAAAATGTTCGAGCCACGGTGCCAATATCTTTAGTGTTTGTTCGGGTATCCTCTCTCTAGTCTGATATACACTCTTTCCTATATAGGAGCATTTATCCATCTCACAATGCCATTCCCAAATTAGTAGAGTTTGACTTTTTATCTAGTGACAACCAATGTCTGTTTTAGAAAGGAAAGATGTCCTTGGAAAGGAAAGAAATCCGATAAGAAGCCATTGGCTCACACATGAGCCTAAATCTGCAATAACAACAGGTGGAAGTGCTAGGACGTTAGGCCCGATATTCATTGGTTAAAATATTTATTGATAGAAAGTGACTGTGATTGCTCACTTCTATACCCCAGCAGGATCAATGTATTTTCATTAGTTCAATAAACTTTTTAATAAAATGAAGGGCTAGAATTATAAATATTTGCTTAGGTGTAAACAACGAGTTGGTTCTAGCATCTAAATGTAGTGCAATACTGCAGCTGTTCTATAATGTAATCACAAGGAATTGCACAAAAGTACAGGGGTAGATCTTTCAATGCATTTGAAAATTTTGAAATGGTCTGTGTATCTTAAAGATACCTTTAAGAAAAGCTTACTAAATGTCACTTGCACATGAGCATCGCAAAGGGGCTTCAAACTCCAGAGTGTCAAATGCCCTTATACTTTTCTCGTTTGCAGGTTCTAGGAACAAACATCCTTGCAAGTCAGTGAAAGCTGTGCTATGCTCTCTTGGCTGGACTATTTGGGCTTGCCCCTTGTGTCCTCCAGTGAATTCCACAATATGTAAGTCCTCTGTAGGTGCTGCATGTTTAAGGGTCTTTAAAAGGCAGATTTAAAGCTCTACTGGGTGGGAGATACACTCAAGAAGTCCACGTACTCGCAATTAAACTCACCATGATACCAGGCGACTGCAAGACTTGCACTTGTTGACAGTTACATTCCAATCCTCAGGTCACAGACTAAGGGGTCGATTCCGATTCGGGCCGGAAAAAGCACCGACCGACTCGGATCCAAAAATAATACCGACCGACACGTACCTGTGGCGCCCGACACGACAAGTACGATGCAAGGCGTGAAAAATCCGACCGGCACGTACCGAAACCAAGTCGACTGACCAAGCCGCACGGAAAACAGCAATCCGGCCGGAAAAACACGCGAATCGAACCGACCGACACGCACCCGGAACAAATCCGACCGAAACGTACACGCGAACTCCAAACCGCAAAGTACGATGCAAGGCGCGAAAACCACGAGCGAGTCGGACGGAGGCCAAGCCGCACGACCGACACGCATACAAAACCGAGCCGAAGCAACACAAAACACCGCGACCGACGCGTACGCAGCATAGAAAACTGCACAAACACAGCGTGAACGAAACGGAGAAGACCGTACGAGACAAATGCAGGGTCCGACTCGGTCACAAGAACGTTTCCAACATACACAGACAGTACAAAGGAAAAATCACCCAAAAAAAGGCCAAACAAGCAATTACCAAGCCAATAAATACTGGGGGGTGGGGACAGACAACAAAGACACACCCACAACTCCACCTATATAAAGGACACAAATCACAACCATGAGCCTTTGCAAATGCCATTCCACTGCCAGCACCCAAGAGAAAGCAACCACACACCCACAGCTCATCCCTCACACAAGCCACACACCAGCAGCACACCAACAAATACCTACCTCACATACACCCAGCAAAACACACACTCACACACCCTCACCTGCACACCAACACACACATCACTCACCATCACCACCCATCACCATGCCCCCCAAGAAGAATCCCAAGTTCCTAGATTGTGAATTGGAAGTCATGGTAGACGAGATCCTCAGGGTAGAGCCACAGCTGTTTGGCACACTGGTCCAACAGACCCCCATCTCCCAGAAAACCAAGATGTGGGAGAGGATCATCAACAGGGTGAACGCACAATCACCATGTCGGCGCACAAAGAGCGACATCCAGAACAGGTGGTATGACGTGCGCAGGAGGGTACGGGACCTGCTGAAGAAAGACTACATCAACAGCCAATACACCGGCAGTGGCCCTCCTGCCAAGCCAATATACCTCAGGCCCTGGGAGGAGAAGGTCCGGGCCATCCTTCCGCCAGTGAGCGTATATGGACTAGAGGACATCCCAGAGCCTGGTGAGTACACAACAAATGTACACAATATACTGCCACAAAACACACACATCACTGTCAAGGGGAGGGTCAAACCATGCACTCATAGCAATTACACAGCAACCAGAACAGAATCATCCCAAAATGTGTATGTCAGTCAGATAAACACAACACATGCCATCAAAAAAGTCACATCCAACTGTGCCAACACATGTACAAACACAACTACAACTACAGCTAGGCAGTGGCACAAATAGAACTAACAAACACATCCAGACATGTAGCCACCACAACAACACCAACACACAGTGAAGACCACTCAAAGGAAGGAATTCTGTGTATGCTGGCCAAGTCAGTGTAGCCAATAGCATCATGGGAGTCGCAGTCACACATATTGCCCCCCACAACTGTCCCATCAACACCACCCTAAACCATGCTCACACCACAGGGAGTGGAGAAGGACTCACAAGATGGCTGACACTGGCTACTGCTGTGGGGAGCACAAGGCCCTGCTGGCAACTGTGCACCAACAAACAGCAGGACACCACTGACTGACATCCTGAGAGACAACTTCCACTCCCTGCAATGCAAGCACGTTCCATGGTGGGATATCTGGCTAGCTGGGTGGGAAGGAGGACTTGCAGCACTGACCATAGTCACAAGCACCTCCCCTCACACACACCCCAACACAAACTCCACAGAACCCACCTGGTAGAATGCAATGCCCCCCATCCTAACACAAGATCCCACAAAGAACCACCACCCTGGGTTATGTTGTGTGAAGCACAGGGCCACTCTTGGGACTTGCAGCCAAACAACTGCCAGGACAACACTCCCAGCCATCCTGTCAGCACAGCCAGCCCACCCCACAGGGAAGCAGAGTCAAAAGGAAGGAAGCATGGGCATGCTGGGAAGGGGGTGGAGGCAATAGCATGATGGGAGTCGTAGCCACTGATATTGGTCACCCCCACAACTGTCCCATCAACACCACCCTGAACCATGCTCACATCACAGGGAGTGGAGAAGGACTCACAAGATGGCTGACACTGGCTACTGCTGTGGGGAGCACAAGGCCCTGCTGGCAACTGTGCACCAACAAACAGCAGGACACCACTGACTACATCCTGAGAGACAACTTCCACTCCCTGCAATGCAAGCACGTTCCATGGTGGGATATCTGGCTAGCTGGGTGGGAAGGAGGACTTGCAGCACTGACCATAGTCACAAGCACTTCCCCTCACACACACCCCAACACAAACTCCACAGAACCCACCTGGTAGAATGCAATGCCCCCCATCCTAACACAAGATCCCACAAAGAACCACCACCCTGGGTTATGTTGTGTGAAGCACTGGGACACTCTTGGGACTTCTAGCCAAACAACTGCCAGGACAACACTCCCAGCCATCCTGTCAGCACAGCCAGCCCACCCCACAGGGAAGCAGAGTCAAAAGGAAGGAAGCATGGGCATGCTGGGAAGGGGGGAGGAGGCAATAGCATGATGGGAATCGTAGTCACAGCTCTACATCCCCCACCACATGGCCCAGCAAGCTCACACTCACGCATGCACATCCCACAGATAGTGGAAAGGCCCATCAAAGATGTCTGACACTGTTGCTGTGTCGTGGGGAGCACAAGGGCATGCTGGGTACTGCACACCAACCAACAGCAGGACACCACTGTCAGCCATCTTGCCATTGCTCTCACACCCACACACACTGAACTCCCCACAAAAGCAAGTAAGTATGGGAATGCTGGGAAGTGGGGTGGAGGCAATAGCATGATGGGAGTCGTAGTCACAGACACAGCTCACCCCCACAACTGTCCCATCAACACCACCCTGAACCATGCTCACATCACAGGGAGTGGAGAAGGACTCACAAGATGGCTGACACTGGCTACTGCTGTGGGGAGCACAAGGCCCTGCTGCCAACTGTGCACCAACAAACAGCAGGACACCACTGACTGACATCCTGAGAGACAACTTCCACTCCCTGCAATGCAAGCACGTTCCATGGTGGGATATCTGGCTAGCTGGGTGGGAAGGAGGACTTGCAGCACTGACCATAGTCACAAGCACCTCCCCTCACACACACCCCAACACAAACTCCACAGAACCCACCTGGTAGAATGCAATGCCCCCATCCTAACACAAGATCCCACAAAGAACCACCACCCTGGGTTATGTTGTGTGAAGCACAGGGCCACTCTTGGGACTTCTAGCCAAACAACTGCCAGGACAACACTCCCAGCCATCCTGTCAGCACAGCCAGCCCACCCCACAGGGAAGCAGAGTCAAAAGGAAGGAAGCATGGGCATGCTGGGAAGGGGGTGGAGGCAATAGCATGATGGGAGTCGTAGCCACTGATATTGGTCACCCCCACAACTGTCCCATCAACACCACCCTGAACCATGCTCACATCACAGGGAGTGGAGAAGGACTCACAAGATGGCTGACACTGGCTACTGCTGTGGGGAGCACAAGGCCCTGCTGCCAACTGTGCACCAACAAACAGCAGGACACCACTGACTGACATCCTGAGAGACAACTTCCACTCCCTGCAACGCAAGCACGTTCCATGGTGGGATAACTGACTGGCTGGGTGGGTGGGAAGGAGGGCCGGCTGTCAACCAAACACAACCAATGCAGACCATGTTCACACCCCAAAAATACATAGAAATGCCCAAATAATGCAGGACAATGTGCCACACCAATATCAACCCCTGACTGTGACGACTTAGGACAATGCAATGTACAGGCCCGCACCCAGAGGCACAGTCACAACTGTCATGTGTGTCAACCATTGATGCCTGCAGAAACATAACATACATTGTTTGTGTCTCCCAAAAACAGGTGATGATGGGGACACAGCAGCAGACGCTGAGGAGTCCCAGTCCCAGGCTCAGGAGGATGCGGAGCTCACTGGCGTCGTACAGCCTCTGTCCTCCTCGGACGATGAAGACCAACCTGGCACATCCGGTGCAAGTCAACATGCAGCACCAGCAGGACCACCAGCTGCAGCACCAGCAGGACCACCAGCTGCACCCCCTGCACCCACCCCTCCAATGACTGTCACCACAAATACCATCCCTGCCGACATGGACAGAACAAGGAGCAACACCAGCACAGGGACCCTGGACCAACCTGGGGCCATGGACACCACCACCACCCCCAACCCCCAAGGTGGACCAGGGTTATCTGTGCGTGCCACTGCACACACTGCACATGTTAGCAGGGGTGGTGGGAGGGGTGGGAGACAGAGGTCGCTGCTTGCAGACGTTGCTGGTGTGCATGATGACCCACAACTGGTACACATAGCTGATGCGTACCAGTCCAGCACCGGAGACCTCAGCCAGGTAGTGGGGCTCCTCAGAGACATGAAACAGCAGCAGGCTGCCCATCATGCCCGCTTGGACTCCCACATGTCCCACGTGGAGTCACACATGTCCCGCGTGGACTCACACATGTCCCGTGTGGAGTCCAAGTGGGATGCACTGCATGAGATGACGGCGGTGCACAGGGACATTTTACAATGCCTCCGCCAGATGAACAGCAACCAGTCCACACCTCCCTGTGTGCCAACAACATCTGGTGCCGAACAAACTGCAACTGCCACAGGGAGGGAGGATGACTCTGGCGGAGAGTCCCCTGCACCGCAGCAGCCTGTACTTGAGGGGCCCCCCCAAGAAGAGGGGTCGTCCGAGGAGGGAAAAGTGAGAGGCCGATGGCCAAGCGCAACTCCCAGGAAGCCTGAACCTGTTCTGGATGTTCGCCTTTGTGCACAGACTGTTCACTCTGTTGACGGCAAAACACTACTCCCACACATTGCATGGGGAGTACAAGTTGGACCAATGTGTCAGACAACTGTGGCCCCGATACTGGGGATCCTGTCTACCAGGACTTTCAATTCACCTAGGAACTTCGGATTGCAAGATTTATGTACAGCACTACCCATCCTATGCACTATTAACACATATGTATCACAATAAACACACTAATACACCATACTTGCCTCTGTCGTGATTCCAACGTGGGTGCTGTAATGGGGATGATGAACTGCAAAATTACACTGTGTATGCGAACTGCAACAGCAAGGACAACACAGGCATGTGAGTAAAGGCAACGTAACACATATGAGGGAGACACACCACCAGGGCTACACAACACATACACACCTAGGCCATCTGACTCATTGCCTACACTGATGTTGCCAGGGAAGACGGTGCAATGCACAGACACCACACCCATTCCCAGTTGTAGTCAAGTAGCCCACAGGTGCAGTAAGCAAATGGCAGTCAAATGTGTGACCACAGACAACGCACATCACAAAGTGAAGCACAGGTTTATTACACAGTTGCAACATGTCGTAACCACTACAGATGCAAGGTAATCCCACCTGGCAGCGGGCACACAGTCAACAACTGTAGACGGAAGGAAGTCCATGGGTGTGTCGCACATCACCTGTAGGGACACAACAGCTACTACCCTGGAAGTGCAATCATGTCGTCGGTGGACACAGTTGACCAAACGAATCTGAAAGTACCCTGTGAAGGACAGAAATGACACACAGTCAAAAGCAATGGAGTACAGGACAGAACAGCAAAACTCATGCACAATACATGTTACAAGATACCCACCCAGAACCAAGTTAGCATGTCAACACTGTTGGGGAGTACAGCCCACCTGTTAGCACACATCGCAACACACATCCAGTCAAGTAGCCCATGGACACACTCCAACAGCACCAGAGCACCACCCACACATCATGCCAACTCACATCATTGACATGACACCTCAGGATACTCACATTCAGCTAAAGAAGTTGGTGATGAGCTGTGTGCGGACATCACCATCATCATCATCAGTCACTGGCATCATGGTCCAGGCCAGGATCCTCCACAGGTGGCGGATGTTGGTCATTGTCATCCTGGATGAGAGGCAACTCCTTCCGCACTGCCAGGTTGTGGAGCATGCAGCAGACGATGATAATCTTGCACACTTTCGCAGGGGCATATGGGAGGGACCCTCCGGTCTTGTCCAGGCAGCGGAAGCGGCTCTTCAGGAGACCAAATGTCCGCTCAATCACTCTCCTGGTCCGACCATGTGCCTCATTGTAGCGCATCTGGGCTGGTGTCACAGGGTTCCTGAGGGGTGTCAGCAACCACGGCATGTTGGGGTATCCCGAGTCACCTACGGACAGACAAGTGCACATTAGCTGACTTGGAAAAGTGGGCGGAATACTACAGATCAGATCACACACAATGGCACAAAGTCAGTACACACCGACAAGCCAGGCACGCTGGTTCTGCATCTGTGCCATCATCCTGGGGATGCGACTACTCCTCATCACAAAGGCATCGTGTGCTGAACCAGGGAAACGGGCACACACGTGTGTGATGGTCATGTCTGCAAGACACACCACCAGTGCATTGACAGAGTGGTAGTGCTTGCGGTTCCTGTATGCCTGCTCCTGGGCCTGTGGTGGTACCAAAGCCACATGTGTCCCATCAATGTAGCCAATGACATGTGGCATCCTCCCCAGGGCATAAAAGTCACTCTTCACGTCAGTGAGTCGTCGCAGTCTAGGGAAATAGATGTACCGGTTCAGGAATAGCAACATTGCCGCCAAAACATCGCGGAGCACACGGCTCAACATGGTCTGTGACATCCCACCAGCAGTCGCCACAGTATGTTGGAAGGTACCGGTGGCAAAGAAGTGTAGGGCTGCCATCACCTTCACCTTGGGGGTCAGCGCTGTAGGATACGGCCGGCCAGGCTGCAAATGTGGGGACAACTGCACTGCCAAATCCTCAATCAGCTGCCTGGTGAAGCGGTACCGTCGGATGCTGTCCCGTTCCACCATCGTTGCCAGGTCTGGGAATGGTCGATGGACAGCAGGAGCCCTGCAGTGCAGAGGAGAAGTAAGCAAGATTGTCAGTCACCCCACATATGCGGCATTGAACACACTCAAGATCCCAACATACATCATTATGAGGCACAACTACATGAAGTGTGCAGTTCCGGAAGGACATGTATGGTACATACATGGCCAACATCTGTCAACACGGTCCAACAGGTGGCATCAATTAGTCCCAGGTTGGCCCATTGGATATCATGAGGCCGTGTCACAGTTCCCATCTCCTGCTGCCGTGTCACAATCACCCCCCACAGTGACATGTGAGGACAGATGTGCCCCAGGCACCACAGCTCAACGACAGGTACATTCCCAGGGACCCTGTATTGCCACATGGACACTGGCATTACATGGAGTATCATGTATACACCACAGCAAAACAACCATGACCCCCACAGGTAGTGGCCCCACTTGCCACGGCAGGACAGACATGGACGTATGTGACACACACACGCACAACATCAAAGTCCATGCACACACAACCTGGATGTGGAGACTGTCTCCCATTGTGCACATGAAATCAGAGACATTGTAAACACTACATGCACAAAGACTGTGGAGGACCATCACTATTGTGCCACTGGGACACCCTGGCTCAAACATACCATCCCACATGGGACTCACGGGGTATGTGACATGACATACACATACACCACCGTGAAATGTGACCATGGCACATGCACTGATATGAACAGTTGCACATCACAGTGGTCATGTACACGTAACACCCAGGATCCTGTCCCCATGAACACGTGCACAGCCTGGGGGTGGCTGCCCACAGGTGACACCCACAGGACAACATGTACACCAACATACACACAATAGGAAATGCAGCCTTACATGCCTTATGATAAAGTTTGGACAGGCTGTCGTGATGTAGGTGTGCCCCTCACTCCCTGGGAGCTATCTGTGGCTGGCATATGTCCATCTGAGACAGGCATGCTGACATATGCCAGTCACATGTACAGTGATGCGTTGTACTGCAATGGACCGATCGGTGCCTCCGGCCGGCCCATTGCATTCAATGTGTGCGGGTACGCGTTGTACCCCTGTACGCGTTGTACTGCAATGGACCGATCGGTGCCTCCGGCCAGCCCATTGCATTCAATGTGTGCGGGTACGCGTTGTACCCCTGTACGCGTTGTACCCCTGTACGCGTTGAACTGCAATGGACCGATCGGTGCCTCCGGCCGGCCCATTGCATTCAATGTGTGCGGGTACGCGTTGTACCCCTGTACGCGTTGTACTGCAATGGACCGATCGGTGCCTCCGGCCGGCCCATTGCATTCAATGTGTGCGGGTACGCGTTGTACCCCTGTACGCGTTGTACTGCAATGGACCGATCGGTGCCTCCGGCCGGCCCATTGCATTCAATGTGTGCGGGAACGCGTTGTACCCCTGTACGCGTTGTACCGCAATGGACCGATCGGTGCGCACCCATTGACAATGGGCTTGCCTGGCAACGGACGCGTTTTCGAATTTCGAACGAGTTGGTTGCTGGAAAATCAGTTGGTCACCCACAACAATGTTGCAAAATCATGTATGTCATGAAGTTGAAGATTTGAAGGATGCTGTGGGTGTGTTTTGGTGCTGCTATTCCATGGATTGGCCAGATTCAGAAGATGCAAACGACTTGGACCTATCACTTTGGACACAAGGGACAGTATCTGCCTCTCCAGCACATATATATTGCTGGCTGTTCCCCTGAGAGCTCACTTGCCTGCACTACATGCTCCAGGACGACATCTGCCACTGCACTGCTGCTGTCTCTGCCCCTCTGGACCCTGCAATGGCACGTACTGTGGAGAGAGCCCCAGCCTTCAGCCTTGAAGAGAACCAGGCCCTGCTGGACAGCCTACTTCCACAGTACAGCAAGCTGTATGGGACACCAGGGGAGCAGGTGAGTGTTCTGTGCACTTCCTTTCTGAATGTGCATTTTGTCTGACTAGCAAGGCTGGAAGTCTGCACGCCACTGGCTAGCAGGCTCACTGAGTAGTTGTCACCCCCCATAGTGTGTAGTGACATGCACTGGACAGGTATGGTGCAGTGACAGTGCATTTGAACAAGGTTCTACTTCCCATGCAATGATACCATGTAGTGACGTCTGGCAAACTGTCCATGGGCAGCTTTGCACTGCCTGTGTACATCATGTGCCCCTGTGATTGAGACATGTATATACAACTGTGTCATGCACGGATATGTTGCATGTGTAGTAATGGCCTTTTCACTTTGTCGTCCTGACAGGTTA